>JALPQI010002579.1:0-88662 GCA_025490895.1 Thaumatotibia leucotreta
AGACGAAAAGAACTTGACATCCTATTTCAGTGTATCGGACACAATTTCAAAATTTGATGATTATAAAGTTAAAAAAATTATGTACATGCTACTACAAATTATTACACAGAACTGATACCTATCTATAATCTTATACTTCGTGTATGTATACGTCATGTGTATATCGAAGTTTCTTTTGTAAAAGAATTCCCACGTCACCCACTCATGACATTGACGTACATTCTGTGTTGATTTGTGGAACTTTAAGAATATTGTATAGTATGTTACAAATGGCAGATGTCTTGTGAAAATGGATACCTAATTCCTAAAATAATTGAAGTTAATTTTAGAATTATTTCACTGTGCTGTGACAATGTAAAGGTAAAATGTATGACATAAAAAGATATAAAAAGGTATGTTAGTGATGTTTCAATGATCCAACATACAAAGGACCGTTAGGAAATCAAAATAAATTATCTTTTAATATAGTAATAAAAGTATCGAAGTAAGTCTTTTCATGCCTGTAAGTAGGCATGCAGTTAACAGTGACACATTTAGGATAGTGGTTTGTAACAATTATAACTGTTAAGTAAAGGAATGATGTTTGTGATAAATATTTCGATTAACCCTTGTATACGGATGTATGTATGTACCTATCTAAAGTTTAAATGGGCAATTTTAAATAGTTAATTATAGCAATCTTATGAGCGTTTCTTTTATGTTACAAAGGAATGTCATACTGGTACCTATTAGATATAATGAATACTATAGTCATAAAAGGAATTGTGTTTTATTTCTTGAAGCTTTCAGCTTTAAACTTAGTAAAATATTTTTGAAAACTATTAATAATTAATTAAAATTGGGACAAAGGCGCCAATTTAAATTAATATTGAGTATTGATGTTTTGTGAAACAATTCAAATTATTTTATTAAATATTTATTTGAGCTGTGTGTTGAATATTGAATAAAAAGTATCAAATATAAGTTACAATTTGACAAATAATTTGTGGGGTACATATCCATGGCCCTAACATAGGGTAAAATAATATCCGACGGTACTGTAGTCACTCTAAAACTACTTATTAAATACTTGTTTGTATCACTGTTATGCAAATATCACCCGCTCCTACATTGTTTGCATAATTTCACAACACTTGCTGTTTGTGACCGATTTTTTTGATTTTTTAGGTCGCTTTTCATTAAGCGTAAAATTGTTTATTAATAACAAATTATGTGCTTTATTTGTATTACTTTAATACATTAAAAATAATAAAAATTGATCAAGTTTCGTTTAAAACAATAACATTTTTAAATGAACAGTAGTTTTAACCGGCGGTGCGCTTTGCATAACATTTACAAAATGAACTAATTCTTTGTCATGAATATCATTACTACAGAACTCGATTAAAAAACAACAAAGTTCAGCTGAACTGTGAACAGTCCGGAAAAAATGCGCATGTACGTAGTACTTATAAACGATTTTTTTCAAAGTCAGGGTTGATAACTCCTTCAATAATGCATGAGTTTTAATGATCAACCATCGGAATTATCGAAAGGTCGCGATTATGCAGTGACAAGCGTTCTGTACGGTAATACCTACGTAAAAAACCGAATCGCTGAATAATCTAGAATCACTTAGATTTCATTAACAAAGGGAAGCGCAGCAAAACGCAAGATTAGCCTGAACTTGCATAAATATTAAACGGTCGAAGGGAAAGTTCGTCACGATTGACCGGCCAGCAATTATACTTGTACAGGCGAAAAACTAGCCGTAAATAAGGCCGTAAATGTCAATTTTTGCTCATCGGTTTCACCTCCGCTTCATTGGTCGGCTGGAATGCCAATTCGTCCATGGACGACACGACAACTTTTTGCGCGGACACATACATATGCTCGTGTTTGATGCGAAAAACTAACTCCTTGCATTTTTTATTGGTAGTGACAAGAGAAAGCGCGGTGATTGAAGCAGCGCGGTGCGTCTGCGCTGCGACGCGGTGACGGCTTGTGTGGTGTGCCGTGCCGTAACCTACAACATTGTCACCATACCTAGGAATGTACAAGTTCCAGAACATTCACAACATTACCGGAAATAAACAGAAAATTCTAATTAAATTTTCTGTTGAAAACATTATCTTTTAAAATAGGGTTTAGTACGCAATGTACTGAAAACTTGACGATCGCTACATTTGACGTTTAAGATACACATTGACCTTTGTATCAGCTACTCAAGTTAAAAAAAAATTAGCCCTAGAATGGAAATGAATGTGTAAATAATACGAAATTTCTATGACAACATTTTCATTTCTGGAAAACATTTCTGTGCGGTGCATGTAGCTCCATGACTAATATTGCCTGACTTAAGTAAACTCATCTATTCGTCAAAATTTTAGTCGCTTTTCTTACTTTATTCAGAGTACGAATGAGGAATATCTGATAGATAATCATTATTTTATCAAATCAGGCAAAGATATTGTAGGCATAATTGTCGAGGTTTGTTTAAAGTATAGCAACAACAATATCCTTTCAAGCGACTCTTTTTGGAGCTGTTGGAATAACTTGACAGCAAAGAATATACAAATGATACAAAACGTCTCTGCGTCAACATTGTAATCAATCAATAATTAATATGATCAATATACCTAATATAATTATAAACATTGATATCAATATATTATACTTGAAATTACGCAAATAAAGGAAAGACACACGAAAAAGAATGAAAAGAGATAAATAAACTATATCACTTTTGTAAGAAGTGTACTTGACAACATAATAAAATATTATTGTCTTGCAAATTCATGCAAATTATAATCATGTAAATCGCTTAGCGGATTGTTCACTAATGATTTTAGATTTAATAATTATCTGTCAACATAAATAATTGTAATAATACCAATAAATATCATTCATAGATCATTTGTTACGAAAATTGACTTTAGAATTGCGTTTAACATAGGTAATATAATGTAAGATTATTATAACCAACTAAGACCCCAGGCTGCAAAGAAATAATGCATAGAATAAATAAATAAACATCTTGGGACATCTTACACAAGTCGACCTATTTAGTCCCACGGTAAGCTCAAATTAAGGCTTGTGATATAGGTACCAAGATTATATACAATTGATACTTACATACATAGAAAGCCAAGACCAAGGAGCAATTTAAATATTTGTGATAAATAAATACACAAATAATGCCCCTGCCAGGATTTGAACCCGGAGCCTCCAGCTTCGTAGGCTTCTATCACTATCACAGGCCTCTATCACACTTCGGTCACTACCAACTAGGCTACGGAGGCTGACAAAAATAATGAATCAAAAATTATACCTATACAAGTGTATAATATTTCTAGAAGGTACCTACAGCAAACCTAAGGTATGTACGATTGTACGTATCCTGCCTCAACAAAAAACATGCGTACTCGTATTCAAAAGACTATTTACTCCTCGCCGGTTTTCCTCATTGCGAATGTATGTAAATCTTAAACGAAGAGGAAACGGTAGGCGTTAATTACAGCAGCTACTCATTAAAATGCCTGTTTTGACAGATCGCGCCCCGAAGCGGTTAGCTATAGTTTTAAGTAATTTAATCATAATTACATTTCCTGGCATTGGGTGGCATGTGTCTATGTTTCGGGTTCGCATACTTATGATAACAAAGATAGCGTTAACCTCCTTACTGTAGAAGAAAACAAACATATTTATTAAATTTAATTTAAACTTTCATGTCATGAGAAACATATAATACATATAATTAAACCGTTAAACTCATGTGTATTTTGTCACTTACGCGCGACAGCCACACATCACTAGCGCTTAGTAGCGTATCGTAGTTTTCCCTCTCTGTCACTCTTTCATGTTAGTGCGACCAAGACAGTTAGCTGCCTTTCGTTTACGATTGACGATTAAGCGTTAGCGATTGGCAACTTGGCTAAGCACCCTACTCTTCTAAACATGTCGTGCGTAGTGACAAAATGCACGTGAGTTCAACCGTTTGATTATATGCATATTTATTACATATTTCGAACTATGTAGAGTGTAATTAAATGTTACATTACTGTTTGAATTATCGCGTGTTACATGAGTTTAAGTGATGTTAATATTTGTAGGTTCCAAATACCAAATAAATTAATAAATAAGAAATATAGGCTATTGGTTATCACTTCGGTACTTATTATTTTCCACAATTATTATACCTATGGTAGGTATAACTAATAAGTGTGTAATATAGAATAATAAATGTCGCGAATAATTTAGCATTAAAAAAATTACTAACTCTAAATGAAATCCTTTATGTCTTAAAACATAAAGGTTATTTGATTTTTCAATTCTGTTATTAAAATGAACGTGAACTTAGTTATGAACGTTGTGCGTCAAAACTTTTACGCATTTTAAATTAACAATAACTTGAACAATAATTCCATAATGATGTAAATAATCGTAATTCATATTATTTGTCGCAATTATTATAATTGCCCATTAATAAGTATCTTTTCGTGTTTGGAAACACCATGTAAATCGGATTCATATCCTGGTTAGACAATATTTGTTTGAAAAGCACAGATAAGGTAAAGGTACACTATGCCGGGATAGTACATTATGCCGTGATATTTAGATTTTTGTCGTAAATTAAGGAAACTATTATTAAACTCATGATTTAAATAAATACTTCATAAATTATAGCTCATAAACAACCGATAAACACAATTATAAGACATACTTAATCAATTCTAAAGCAGTGAGGCTCGTCCGAATCCGTTAGTCCTAACCAAACAGTAGTTTCATAGGTTCGTGTAGTCAGCGAGCGTAAGGAGGCAGTGGGAACTTCGTAAGGTTTCTCTGACATGTTGATAAGTTTATTTGGACCAAATTTGTAAAACTATTGCCTTGTAGTTATTAACCAAAGTTTTCAATTATTTTTCATGTCAATATAAAGCATATTTTAATGAAAATAGTCTATTTGATGATTCCCGTAATTATGTCCAGAAATCAGATGCAATGTACGTAATTGCGGGAGTATCACGGAATAACGGAAAATCAGACATCAATGTTTTCTTCAATCATTTATAACTGGGGCTACATTTTTTCATAAATTTGATGTAAATGGGTATATTCATGACTAAAGATGACAGTGACGTAATTCCGGTATATGATTATTTTTCAATTTCAGTGTTATTTTCAAGCCCAAAGTTAGTGCTCGTTACGTCATAAGTACGAAGTAATGGAGTATAGTATCAACAATAAATGTCTTATATTTGTAAAAACAATGCACAAAAGATAAACATGTCCGTGTTATTCTCATAATTATTATACTACCTTCCAGTCTAAGAAGAGGTTTTCTAGATTTTTCCAATTTAAGATATTTTTTCCGACTCCCGTAATAATGTACGAGAATTTTCTTCTTATGTCTGTTATTCCGGTATATGAGGAATAGTAAAAAAAATATACAAATATTAATAAAAAACATTACAGGAAAAGGGGGCTATTGGATTATTAGGGTTTGTTAGTTGAATAGAAGCCCTTACAGTAACAACATGACGGTTCGTAAGTCCGTCCGTTCACCCATCAGTCTGCCTGTCTATCGGTCTACGCTATAGCTCAGTTAGTAACATTCATATTTGGATTAGGGGTAATAATCACGCGCAAAAAAATAAAACGTAAGTAAATCCTAAAAAATGCAATATACATATACCCTATATGGTAGGTATATACTTATGCTATGCATGCATGTATTTTATGTAGAAGATTGCTTTATCCAAACGTGTAGGTACCCAAGTAGTTACATAAGACGTTAATTTTTTTTTTATTCATGTTCTTTCAATTATAAATTTGGATAAATGTTTTCAATAAATAAATAGCAGGAAAAAGTCTTACAAAATCCAAGTCTTTCATTAAACATTTTTTATTTCGATATTTATAATTATAAAGAGTCAAATTTACAAATCTTACAAAATTACGATATTTTTTTCTTATTATGACACGATTGTAATAATTTTGAATTCTATTATTTTAATAGAATACTTGAATAATGCGACCTTACGAGATATCACGCAATTATGTGCAACGACTCACGGAATTGAAGCATGCGCCAAATTTTACCACGCAATTACGGACAAACGAAGGGTTTAGCAAATTTACGATTATTTCCATAATTAAAAAGCTATGGGGCAAAATAATGTCTCATATCCATCTCATAAGACACGTCTACAAAATAAAAATAATTACACACCTAGAATTTTCGTATTTTTAAAATAACCCACAATCAAAGTCAAAAGTGCCTTAGTATACCGCAATATGGTACATTTACCTTATTTCTTCCTGAATCATTGGTGGTTCTATGTACCTATGAATGTTCATATTACAAGTACCTATGTTGAGCATGTACCTATGTGGAGGTCTAAAGGAGAGACCTATGTACACCAATGGATGTCTTATGATAATGACATGTTTATTATCGAGTAATACCCATAGAACAAGCTTAACTTGGGACGCTGTGTCGGTTGTCTCCGAACGCCCATTTATTTTTATTCTTATGTAAGCAAAACGCTACAGAATTAGTTTCGGTCAATACAATATCAATCAAGTAAATACTTTGATGATTCCGTGTAGCATTTCAATCACGGCCATAAAATTGATGGCAGCTAGCTTTGCCGGCGGGGCAGCGCCGGGCAGCGGCGGGCAGCGGCCACAAAAACTGACACCGACCAGATTAATTCCACTTTACCACGGATTAAACCCCCGTTAGGCGCATTTCTAAATACCTTGTTTATTTTAATGGCAGTTTGACTTTTTAAGCTTTAGGACTTTTTAACAGGTGGTAGAATCGGTGCATAGGAGACTGGTGTATTGCATTCGTTATTCATACAAGAACTGTTGTTAGATTTGAATCTAGATATTTTTGGTATTTTGATTCAGAAATACAAGTTCTAGGCGAAAAATAGTGTCGCAGGTATATTTTTTGCGTTGCACTACAGTTTTTATAGGCTTTATATAACAGTGAAGAACCTACGGAAAATTTGGGGATGCTTTTTTCCACCAACTATTATAACGATTTTGATAGAAATAGTTAAAATATCAAAAAAATAACAAAGTAACTTGTTAAGCTTTTAAAGTTGTATAATAACAAATATATTGAAGCCTGCAAACGTGTTTGCCTAAGAAATTTTTTAGCTTCAGTTTACATTTAGCAACGTAGGTACCGACACAAAAGGAAGTAAACGATAAATTAACAGGTTTCGCGATTTTGCGGCAATACGAGTACTACCATAAGTCGGAAAGTATAGGATACGTTAGGTTTTGCTCGATACGTAATTAATTCTATCGCGCTCGCTCCAATATGTCAGTGCGAAGTGCGAACGCGATAGAATGCATCGTATCGAGTAAACCCTAACGTATCCTTTACTTTCCAACTCATGGTAGAGTTAAAGCAATCAATTCATCGCTAATTAGATCTCACTGCACTTCTGCGTGGATAAATGTAATTGTACTCCATTTTATGATTGTACGATTATCTTTAATCGCACTGTAATTCTATGACTAAATAGTTTACGACTGGTAATATGAGGAATGTAAAGTAATGTCTCACGATCATTTACACATTCAGGATGTATTTCCGGGCACGAGAATCAACGTCATTAACATGTTTTTAGATGCAACTGCATTTGAGCGTTATTTTATTTTATTTTGGATATTTTTATGTTATTTCTACGCAGAATCACAAGCTCTTTGAATCTGTATAGGTGTACAAATGTCACAAACCATACATTTATCAATGATAAATTATCATTCCTTCAAAAATGGTACCTAACACAATGAAGAACATAATTTTGTTAAGTACACTATTTTACATTATCTAATAACGATTGAAAAAATCTTGTGTTTTGTTTGAAATTCATGAAAATATCGAGATTGAAAAAGCAGTTTTACAAACAAAAAACACCCAGTTTTTCCCCGCAATCTTAAGTCAAATTTAGCTCTAAAAACGTAGGTATTGTTAATGAATCAGCAATCTATGTAGTCATACCTAAACCTAACTCGTTTGCTGTATTTTTGTTGTTAACCTTTAAACTTAGCGTTTGCAATATATCATTTATACTTCACTCTCAATGACAACTGCTAAACGTCGGGATCAAACAACAAAAGTATTGTTAAACAGTATCTATTCAAAATATCATTTTGTCATTTCAAAATGTGTTTTAATAGTTGTTTCACTAACTGTGATGCATTTAAAATAAATGTACCTGAAAACCATCCAATTACAGTTCAGTAGGTATGTACTACAAGTATGGTCCGCAAGTTAAACTTTTTTCTTATGTGAATAAGGTAGATAACTGAGCTCTCAGCCCATCTGATGGAAAGCAGGAATTGAGGCCCATGGACATTGTGATCAAAAAATCGCCTATGCGCTGCCTACCCTGAGGACTTAGATGGATTGCCTCCATCTAAATATGCCAGTAATTACAAACTTGGAATTAAACATTAACGGAAACCTTCTTTTTTGTTTTATCTAAATTTGAAACATGAATAAGAAGATTTTGTCTGAGATCTGCGTCATTAATTTATAACAATTGCAATTTAAATATTTAGCGCCTTTGACCGTACTCTAAGGGGCAAGCAATACGTGCTAGCACATAAAACAATTTGTGGTTTTCCACAAAAATCTTACAATTGCCCTTACTCTGATACGTATTAGATTTATTTTTAGACCATATTAAAGAGCTTTAAGACTACTGAACCAGTTCTAAAAGTCATTTTATGGTATTGATCTAGAAAATTTTAAAAAGTAGTTACTCTCAATCGGTAATATAGGTATCATTGAAATGGATGTTTAGACCTTTCGACTGAGTAAAAATAAAAATAGAAATCCAGTAATGACTATACGTTTCCTAATGATAAAGATGATTTGTTTAGTAGTTTCAGCAGTAGATTAAATAAAACTTTCTTTAGCTTTAGGTACATTAAAATAATCAGTGATACAAAATTAGTTGGCGAGAAGTAAAATTCTATTTCGTCAAAAACGTTATTCTTAAAACTTATTTCCGGGTTATTTTATTGATTGAACAAATTAACCAACAAAAATTTTTTTTTAGTTTACTAAAAATATAGGTAGATATATAATTAAATTATTGTCATTACCTATGCGACCTAATGAATTAAAATTAGCTTGAAAACATTAGTTTTGAAATTGTGCGAGAGTGATTATATACGGTTAGCTTATAAAATATTCAGTATTAAATGCAATTTTAAGGCACAACGAAGATAGCATTGTCAGCGATAACAATACGAAAGCAGTTTCTACATTTGTCAGATCCATAAATAACTTAAATACCTGCTGGCTACTACCTAGCAACCTTTTAACTCTTGGTTAAACTCAATTTTCAACGAGATCATTTTTGATATATTAACGGCAAGAAACACAATAAAACCAACTTCAAAAGAAACTCAATTAATAACAATACTTATAAACTGGATGTCAGCGAGCTCGGGACTCGGTTTTTTTGTAAAAAACAGTGACCCTACACAAAAACCTTTTTCGAACTCCCGACGCGAAACAAAATGTGTCAGTCGAGTTTATAAGTTTTTTCACCACCGATTCGTTTGTGGCGGGACTTCGCCTACCTGCGAGCTACAAAATGACACCATAAAAGACTCCTGTTACGTGACCTATTGACCGGGATGTGTAAAAAATACTCTTTTTAAAATATTACTCTGTTTTATTTAAATACTTAGATAATTATAAAACATTTTATGACTAATTTTGTTCGTTATTTACCAACTAAGTGAGGACCGGTAGAGCGAGCCTGACAGGCGCGGCCGGGGCAGAGGACTTGTGCAATAAAAGACATTTCCATCTTTCGATTTCTATAAAGAACTTTTTTAATATATATCATCATATACGTCGTAGGTACATTATTTTATATAGAAAAAATACCTATTTTTACAAGTATTAAGTACCAAGGTTGGCCACAAATACATACAAACGAAAAAAACAACAAAACAAGTAAAAAACAGGAATAAAACCATTTTGGCATCGTGTCTGCATCCTTTTAATAATATTTTTTAATAAATTATGCGTGGGACCTACGGCGGCCGCGGCGCGCGCCGCTCGTTTTATTTAACACTAAAACAAAATTGCACCTATTGACTCACTCGGATTCTTTACAAAACGAAGCTTCCACCCGATTCGTATTTTTTACTCTCGTCCTCATCACTAATCATAAATTTACAGTAATAGCAACAATTTAAATGTAATCCACACACCACAATGACTCCCTACTGACAGGTAGGCATGTATGAACATCGTTAATTTATAATATCTATAAATAAATTCGATGAAATCGTCCTTTACAAAAGTGAATGGCGCTAGGCGGTCTCGCCGGGCCGGCTGAGCCGATAGTACTCACCCACGTCCGCGCCGGGCCGGCCAGGCGCGCGCCGGGCTCCTCGCGGTAAGCTCTTAGTATCAATTAGACTATCTAGCTAAACATATCGGTGATCACTGGCGGCACTCCGCACGAACCACGGCGCGAGACCAAGTTAAACGATTACTGGCTTCCTTCTTAACATTACTCACATAATTAATTAATGACTTCACTTCGACGAAACTATAAAGAACAACTGAAAGCGATCGTTCGGTCCACAGTCACTGGGCGGGGGCCCCCGGCTATGTACACGGCCCCACGACCCCTCGGCCGCGGCACGTCCCGGCCGCGGCTCGGAACAGCTCCCGCGGGTCGCTAGTGCTCGTAGTAGGCGCGCGGCGCCCACGGGGCGAACTGTTAGTGCGCGGCCAACGTGTGCGCGCCCTGCGGCAGCGAGTGGTGGTGCGCGTGCTGCGGCGACAGCCCCGGCGGGCTGTGCGCGTGCTGCAGCGGCGAGCCGTGCGCCAGCGCGTCGCCGTGCGCGTAGTGCGCGTGGCCCATGCCGTCCAGCAGCTCCCCGCCCAGCGTGTTGGGCGGCGTCATCCGCTTCTCCTTCTGCCGCCGGTTGCAGAACCACACGCGCACCACCTCCTTCTCCAGCTGTAAACTGTCCGCCAGCGACGTGATCTCCTGCGCCGACGGCTTCGGCTGCTTGTGGAAGTGCTGCTCCAACGCGCCCTTCACCGACACCTCGATGGACGTGCGCTTCTTGCGCTTCCGCCCCTGTGCCGCTATCTTGTCGATGCTCGTCGGGCTGCCCGTCGTCGAATCCGCTTCCTCTAACCACTTCTGTAGCAGCGGCTTCAATTTGCACATGTTTTTGAAGCTGAGCTGTAACGCCTCGAAGCGACAGATCGTCGTCTGCGAGAACACGTTTCCGTAAAGCGTGCCGAGCGCTAGCCCGACGTCCGCTTGCGTGAAGCCGAGCTTGATTCGGCGCTGTTTAAACTGTTTAGCGAAGGCTTCCAGGTCGTCACTGGTCGGCGTGTCTTCTTCGGGGGCGTCTCTGTCGAGCACGTGATGGTGCAGATGCGGGGAGGGCTGCACGTCTCTTAGCATATGATGCTGATGCATCGGGACCGGGTATCCCGCGTGAAGCGGCACCGGCGAGCCGGCGCCGTAGTGCGCGGAGACCACGGGCGCGTGCCAGCCGTGCGCGTGGTGGTGGTGCGCGTGGTGCGGCAGGTGGCGCGCGTCGTGGCCGCCCGGCGGCTTCACGTCCGGCTGGTGCGCGTGCGCGTGGTGCTGGTGCACGGCCCACGGGTCGGCGGGCGGCAGCGAGGCCCACGGGTTCAGCACGGGCGCGCCCGGCGACGGCGACCCGCCGGCCTGGAGGTGATGCTGGTACTTCATGTCGGCGGGCTCGGCGCTGCGCGGCGAGGCCGCGTGGTACCCGCCCAGGGTGCCCAGGTCCAACTCCCCGGGCATGTACGTGGTCGCCGCCATGGCGCCGTACCTTAGATCCACGGTGGACGGCGTCTTGCCGGCTCGAAGGCTTTTGAGCCTTCAACTGGCGCTTAGGTTCGCGAAACTGGCGCGTGGAACGCGCAAGAGCGGCAGCGGCGGGGGCCACCTCACATCACCGATCGCGTCAACGAGCGACATGCGCGAGCGTGCGACGCGGCGGCTCGGAGCGGACTGTGGGGCGCCGCCGCGCGCAGGGCGCCCGCGGCTCGTGGAGGGGCGGCCCCGCCCAGCGCCGCCCGCCGCCTAATGACGCCGTAATTACCGCGCCCCGCCCCGCCCCGCCGCCCCGCGCCGCTCGCTCGCCGTTCGGCGCCGCCGACGGCAGACTTCTCTGCCATTTTCACCATTCACCTTTTCCGACTTACAACTTTACAATTTAAAGCGCAATTTGACAACACTGAATTATTGATTTGAACTGTGATTTATTTTCGCCTTATTTTGAAATAAACTCTAGTTTTGCTTGCTTGCATTTATAATTAAATAAATGTTGGTAGAGTGTAGAGCTGATTTTATGATATGCGATATCGAATGTTAATAACCGACAGCTATAAAAATCGCAGATGTTATCAGACACATTAGCTTCTTAATTATGATTTTGATGACCACTCGCCGTTTTTTTTATAACGAATATTCTTTTCTATAAATATTTTTGAATGTTGCTGCAAAAATGTATAAAGACTGTCCGCGTAAAAAAGTGGTCGACGTTATAATGACAAATAAGATGAAAAAAATAACAAAAACGAATTAATTTAATATTTATATAATAGTATAATTCGTGTTCTTTAAAATATAATACAAGACTTGTGCAACACATTAAGACTAATAAAATGCCCTGACTTTTCTTCTTACTCCTTCCATCAATCTTTGTACATCGGTTTCGGTGATCGTTTTACATGTTGTATCCCAATATTTTTTGAATTGTTGTACATCAGTAGCAATTTTCTGACTTCTTTTTAGCTTTCTTTTCATTATTGCCCAGAATTTCGCTACAGGCCGGAGTTCTGGGCAGTTTGGAGGATTTGCAGATTTCGGTACAACAGAGATATTATTTTCGTCATACCATGTCAAAACCGATTTCGCGTAATGAGAAGTGGCTTTATTAGGCCATAATATGACTGTCTGAGCGTGGCTTCTTCTGAACGGCAATACACGTTTTTTTAAACACTCCTTCATGTAAACGACTTTGTTAACCGTGCCAGTTGTAACGAAAGATTTGCTTTTTTTACCACATGTACATATGGCTTGCCACACAAATTTTTTTTTGCAAGCTTGTCTATTTTTTTGCTGTAAATTTATCATCAATACCTCCTTGTTTATTTGCGACATAAAATTGTAACCCTGGCAACTGCTTGAAATCTGCCTTGACGTAGGTCTCATCGTCCATCAAAATGCAATCAAATTTCGTTAAATAATTTGTATACAACTTTCGGGCTCGAGTTTTACATATTTTTTGTTTAGTAACATCGCGATTTGTAACGCTAGACGCTTTATACGAGTGTAAACCTGCTTTTTGTTTGATCTTCTGGACGTACGACTTCGATAACTTACATTTCTTGGCGACGTCTCTAATGGACAGTGTTGGGTTCTTCTTAAAGTGCTCAATGACTTTCCTTGCCTTATTTTTATCCATGGAACCGTTTTCTACGCGAACCTTTCTTCCTTTCGACCGTCAACCTCGAGCGATAATTAGCCAATACCTTTTGGACTGTAGATTTAGGAACAGATAATAATTTAGCTAGCTTAGCTTGCGACATATCAGGATTTTCATTGTAAGTGTACAAAATACTTTTGCACTTGTCCAGTTGGCTAGAGGCCATTTTATTATAGTTATTATTTTTAAAATCGAAAGTAGTCTCAAAATAAACCTTATATATCCCGCTTTCTAACTATCACAGTGACAGATTTCATTTTTATTTTATTTTATTTTTTTAAAGAATTTTATGTCGACCACTTTTTTACGTGGACAGTCTTTACCTATGGCTCCCTATTAACTACAAAATTCACTAACAGATAAAATCTTTCGCATTTTTAGATTTGTGACCCGACTCCAAAACTGTAATATTTAACTTAATTTATATATAGTTAACAATAAGTATTTTTATGTAATCTATAATTTAGCATTTTATGTTATTTGAATTCTAATTAGAATTTCTCTCGCGAAAAGTGTTTAACTATCTTACACAAACACATATTTAATTTTAAAGAATTAGACAATATTAATACTTTTAAATTTTATTCATTTATGGAAAGTATAGATTGATAAAGTACTTTAACGATTGTCCAAGTAGAGACACAATTTACAAATAAAATGGAAATTGTAGCTAGAGGTAGTGCGAAAATGTATTAAATATTTAATTGCTATCCAGTAGATGGAAAATCGCTGTATTAGTTATAATAGAGTACCTTTTGCAAATCGACAGTATTTTAATAACACATTTTATACTCAATAAATAATTAAGACATAAATAAATAAATGTTGTGTTCTATGTCTGGAAAAAAATAAATATTAACTTACTACAAGTATTAAACAATTCAAATATGTTATTTAATTATTTTTCATATTTATGATTTGAGCCATTTCAATATATTATAAGTGCGTATACAAAATTTTATTTTCGATTCTACTTCACAACAAAAGCTAATTCTCAAACTCTATACTCGACGCTACCGATAGCGCCATCTATCACCGAGTAGATGAACTAGACACAGCGAAGTTCTTGAAGGACAGGCGATTTCTTATATTTAGCTTGCATGTTATTAAAAATTACATTAAATTTATTAAAGGTAATAAAAATACTTTAAAATATTTCTAAATAATACTTTTCGATGAAAAAAAAATCAATAATAGTAACTATAATAGATATTTTCAAGTTGCTACAGTAACATATTTTTGAGCAGCAGATTAAGTCAACTGCATTTTCTTATTACTTGATGAGTATTTCAGTAATTTTTAAACGGTTTTATTTGCAATTACTTTGTTTGAAAGTGTTTAGCGCCATTTCTAGTTCAGTAACGCGCTATCTATGGAGGGGTAGCGGAACTACCCCGAAAGGTGACTCGCCAAGGCTTCAACACTAAGCTCCCCCTATACCTACATCCCTTACCTACAGAGCAACCCTTAAACATGAATTTTCTTTACTAGTAGTTAGTAAAATATGAAAAAATACAAAAATTACATTCGGATTTATGCTAACAAAGTTAATGAGAAAAATCCGTCAGATTATTTAGGCACTTGTATTTTCGTAAAACGGTCAAGTACTTTCAGGAGGGCTTGATGGTAGATACCTATTTAGGCTTTTTGAAATATATTACGCGGCTAAAAATATGTGAATTTAACCGTTCAACTACACATTATTATTGTAATGTTCATGTCTCCGGATAGTTTTAATTCAATTGTATTTTCATATCAGTATTAGTATATCTTATAAGTTTCATTGCTGTTATTATAAAAACAGTTTAATTTCATTTGCAATTCGAAACAGAAATGATCTTACTACCTAGCGGCAACAATTAAAAAAGGAAGAAAATACACATTGTTATTTTATTTATTTGAGTTACACAAATATGTTAATAAATAAGACGAAAACTTATTGCGTAAATCTTATAAGTAAATTATGGATTTGGGTCTAACTAATTTGGGACAAGTAATAACCTTACCATAATTTATGAAGCTAAAAGAATTTAAAACAGGAGATTATTGTTTAATACAGCTTTGCATAAATTTATATAGGTACATAATATGTGCTACTTGTAGCCAAAAACTGTATTTAATATAAATTGCATTCAATTAACTACTACAATAAACGCGATCAAGAATTCCCATCTATTTTTAGATTATTTTATTTAGTTTTACATTAGGTACAATAGGACATTTTATTTGAAGATTTGAAATTTATAATACCTCATTCGTGTGTACTTATTTTCAAAATTTATTAAATTAAACTAAATATGACATTTAATTTATAAAATGATATGCAATAAACTTCACAGTTTAGCAATAAATATCTATATAATAATTATGTTTAAATTCTAATAAGATACAATTGTAATCGCGATTCGTTGATTGAGGGTGCCCAACAGGAATCAAAAGCTTAATATTATTTATTTCAAGACTCTTAAGCTATTTTATACTTAAATAGTTTAATTTTATTGTATTTTTTTATTCGTTTGTATGGAAACCATGGTGTTCATCACAAATGTTTTTTGGTTATGGTTATTTCCTTTGTATACCTAGTTCGTGAAATATAAATTGGTAACTTTCTACAGTTTCTACCTACATTATAGTCAAAATAAACATTCAATTAATATTTCTCGAACTATACCTATTTAAAGTTACTAAACGAACATTTCTACGATTATGTAGACTTTTTTAATTTACCCAATTTTTTATCCATTCAATTAATTGAAGTATAATACAATTATAGTGTATAAATAAGTAATGACTAGACGTCGGATTGTTGTCGCGTTGACGTCACAATTTATGTATCGTTTTGTTCTACCGTTCCGTTTACTCCCAAAATCACCCTGAACGATTTTGTATTTTGTAACGATTGATTATACGTATATGTATGTTATCGTCGCGTAGTACCGGTAACACAAGCCGTAATTGAGTTTACCATGGGACTTCATCGATGTGTATAAGACCGCACTGACTTCGTAGTATAAGGGCTGTATCGCCCCTCATATTATAGCGGTCCTATGAAGTGATAAGACGGCCTTCTGTAACAGCCAAACCGTAAAGATTGATCTTACGACGAAAGTTGGAAGTGCAAACTATTTCAATAGGGATTTAACAACACAGGGTCGGGTGTTTATGGGTACATGGTCGTTTCTGTTATCTGGTTAACTTGCACTTGACTTTGGCCCCAGATAGTTCTAAAGTACTCACGTACGAAAGAGGGTATCACTGATATCATCTCAATATAATCTATAGAGTACGAGTAGTGGGCAAATATCCGTTAGCTTACAGAAAACAGGCATAAGAAAATAAATAAAAATAAACGTTCAAAATATACTTCATACAAAGCGACTAATCTCGAAATCGACGTAGTTCTTTAATAATTTCAAATATTATATACATATTGTTATTGTGATTATGTATTGTAATTTCAAATGTTGTCGGATGAAATGTAACTTTATTTTACGTATGACTAATGTTTGACATATGTAACTATTATGTTATTGATTTTGACGTAAATTAAATATAGATGTTCTTATCGGAACTTAAAACTATCCAGTTGTACTACCTTTTAGTTTTTTTTTACTATCTGGATAGTTTTATGTTTCGATAAGGACTTCCGTATCTGTCCCCAGAAATGTATCTATTCAAAATAGATATTCTTAGACCAAATCAATAATCATTCGCTAACAAAATCCAATAAGAATGGACATGGAGGCAGATGTAGAGAAAAAGAAGTCAGTAGGATAATATGTATACGAAAACACACACTGTAAGAAAATCGTTTCCTAAAACGCGTTTATCATTGCGTGACGATCAAAACAGTATTTAAAAAAATAACATTATTTCTTGAAATTGAGTAAACTTCAAATGAAATTTTTTACTTCAAAAATCCGCTGTTAAAAATGTTCGCTTTCCTCATGGGCACATTGTAGTTTTAGGTATGCATTATGCAATTAGGTATGCGAATTTCCTCATTAGTATATATTGGTTTCAATATGAAAATAACTGCACTAAATATAAGATTGGCGCTAAATGTATCCTATAATACTACGTTTTTTTAGGTTACATACCAATAAGAATGCTTGGTTCTAATCTGATGAAAATCTACCAGCAGCAATAATTATGTAGATACCTACCTGATTCCACGAAATAACACCTAAGGTCCACTTTTATAATCCCAAGTTGTTACGCCGATAATACGACCCGACACAACACGGTTAAACCTATATATGGACCTAACTAGTTAACCCCGTGTTATTTGGCTAACCCGAATTTATGGAAATGGGCAAACATGTTGTGTGTTTATTACAAAAATAATTGTTTCGCAGTCATGGATGGTTTCTATATATTTGTTTTGTATATGAAGGTCCCATGATATTATTAAAATAATAAAGTAGTAGTAACACTTTAGTTAAGTACTCGGACAGTCAAAGACAGAGACATTTATTTTGATCCCTCCTGCATACAAAGTATGTTTGCACGTTCAGATAACTGGTCCCAATAATATCATTATGAAATAAATAAATTGAACTGAATGACTATAACAATGTGTAAATAATGTGGCAAAGGTAAGTCCTCTCGTCTTCATTGCCCCAAACCATATTCGCACCCATCAAAACACGTTCAAAACCTACCCATAGAGCTATAAAAAATAATAAATAATTTCCTTGACACAATGCACACCGCTGACATTTTTTATAAAAGAAATAGATTATTTCTGTAAGCTGTAATTTGTATTTGCTATTTATTTCTTGAAACTATGTTATTATAATGTTACAACTAGGTACCTATTAGTAAATGTTTTGGCACAAGCTGTAAATTTATAAAGTACTTAGCTGTGAGGTTTACTGCGCATAACTATTACAATCTTCTCAATTTTACTGCATACAATCTTGTGACGGATTACCATTGTTACCATACCGAATCGACTTCTCCTAAATATGACCGTGCGTTCTTAGGATTCCGTAGTCAAATAGGCTGTAAAGGAAAATAATAAAGTATATTTCTCATGCCCATCTGTCTATTATTTATAATTATATGTTATTCTGAAACTATAGAAGGGATAGTTATATTTTACAACGTTCCTAGATGTGTTTGAAAAGACGCTACACTTCATAATTATACTTAATGATAAATCCTACGTAATTTTTCACTACCAGTCAATTGTCAATATCATAGGTAAAATTAAGTGAATGTAAAAGTATTCTATTTGGAAATATAATTGAAAATTATAATTTTGATAGCTCTTGATATTTTATAGGTACCCTTTACACACAGGTAGGTACTTTTTTAAATATCACTATCTCATCAATGTATTACGGATATTTGTACTTTTTTAAATATCACCATCTCATCAATGCATTACGGATATTTGTACTTTTTTAAATATCACCATCTCATCAATGTATTACGGATATCAAGTATCTACACTTTGAAATGAATGTAAAATGTTTCTACTTGGTACCTAATGTAACTGATAATTATAATTACAATGTTCAAACACGTAAAAAAGTCAAGTTATATTACGATGTTAAAACAAATACCTAATTAACATACCTAAATCATGTCAAATAAATCATTTTGATTTGTACTTTAAACCAAAATCATTTTTTTTTATTATAGAAATATTTCTGACATATTTTATAGGTACCCTTTACTATACATGGTCCGACACCCACTTGGCCATTTTTTAAAACTTTCAATAATATTTCGCGGGTTGGATCCAGGCAGCACCGGCGGCGAGCGCAGGGTGTAATCAAAAATTCGCGGCGGCGGCGGCGCGCGCGCAGATCCGTTCCGCCGGCCGAGAGCTAATTGATTTTCGGTTTTACTGACCTTTGCGACTGTATGTTGTGGGCAAAACATAAAAAAAAATAGTACATTACATCAGAGGCCGGAAAAATGAGGATTTCCGGCCAAGTTGGTAGATATATACTCGTAGAATAGGTAACGAGGCCGGGAATCCGTTTTCACGCCGAGGCATGTATGTATAGTGCTTTTCTCAAACATACAAAGAAATACAAAAAAAATAATTACTTTGTTGTCGAAATTAAAAAAAGTTATTTTGCAGGCCTAGGCCTGAAGTTAACTAGAGTCTGCCTGCCGTGGTCGCAGGCAGACTCTAGTTAACTTCTATTTCGTTTTCTTTGACTTAATAATATATCTTAATTTATATTTTTTACATGGTAATTTTATTTGTAAAATGTATTGGTTTTTATTAACTGCAATAAGTTAACAACGTGTAAACTTATGCTTTAATAAAATAAAAAATCGACAGATTTCTTATTTACCTTCAGTACGTATTACTCTGAATTAGCTAAAGTTATTCGGTCGTGTCAGTGTAAATACGAAGGGAAAAGATTGTTCACTAGATCTGTAAATTATAAAAAAATGTCGTACGTTTACTCCACTGGCCCTACCGCGAACTTCGAATTCCGCAAATTTCGAGGATTTGTCTCTTTCACTCTAATGACGCATTCGTTGGAGTGACAGAGAAAAATCCTCGAAATTTACGAATTTCTATTTTCGCGGTAGTAGGCCAGAGCCAGTATGGACATTTTAAAATATACCTAATAAATTTTTTACCGATGATTCTTGAAGCGGGCAGAGCCGTAAAATCCTTATTTCTAATAAGAGAAGATCTTGGGTCTAATTCGAAATAATTAGAGAAAACTTTAACTACTCATAAGATTTGGCACATACTGAGCTGTTTCGGGGACATTACATTTACTTACGTTTATAAGTACCTATAAAATATTCAAAAGTTTGTTGATTCTTTAAAAAAATAGAGCGCAACACTTAAATATAATGTGGAAATCGAATGCTGGAAAACCTTAAACAGATGCTAGAATAGGACGCAAAAAGTACATTTCGATAACTGTTACTTGGAATTAAAATTCATAATTTCGTCCATAATACAAAATTACAATGTAATGCAACACACCCGAGTAAAGGCCGATTCACACGTATTAAGTTGTCAAGTAATTAACTTAATTCTAAGCGACTTCAAGCGTGTAAACAATCACTTTAGTAATAAGTTACAAGTTAATATTTTAGTGTGAATTTAAGCAAGTATATTGGGATTCCGTCTATTTTTCGGTTAAGTGGATGGGCGTGATTTACAACTTGACAAGTTTGGACAGATACGATTTAGTTAAATATTAGTAAACTGTATAAGTTTGGCGGAGCAGTTGCAATTGTATGTTTGTAAGTTAGCTATTTTGTTTAATAATGCCAGCCACACGTGAACACATGAGCGTCAACAAAGAAGTTAAAACAGTCGCCGTGGCAGTAAGCGGTCAGGGGCCTATAATGAATATAATTATATTTTATTTATAAAATGTCGAAGTGATCGGAAGACACTACAGTGAAGTTTATTAGAGAATATATTAATCGCAGTTTTTCTAATAAGAGAATCGCTAAATACGAATTTAATTACTGACTTGAACGCACTGTTGGTACCTAGTCCATCTCTAGCTGACTAAAGAGCTTAGCTGTTTCGCCGTGTAAACGCTTACTTAAAATTAAGTTAAAATATTGTTGACTACTTGACAACTTAATACGTGTAAACCGGCCTTTAGGGCCTTATAACACTTGCAATTTGCAAGAGAGTTGAAAGCGAAGCGAGCGCGCAGCGAGTCGTCCTGAGCCCGTAACCAACACGAGCGAGTGCGTTGCGATTTCGGCGCTAACAGAAGTGCTTCCTCGTCGGAATCCATTGCGTATATGGATTTAAACTTTCGCGATTATTAATCATATCTTAAAGATAAATGGGTCTTAATCGGACCACGGGTGTAACGTCATGTCCGAATCGTCAGGATATTATTAAACGTAAGTTTACGCGATTAAGACCCGTTTGTCTTTAAAATATCTATTACGTATAGTTGCAGATTTCTAAGAATGAACTTTTGACAGTTTAGAAATGAGCCTTATATATATGACGTTAAGACTATTGGAAAAAGTATAGTAAAAAAAGGTAAAAGTAAAAAAAGTAGGGGCTTAAAGGTGTGTTCACGACTCTGTAAATGACAAATAAAAGTACGGGAGTAGGAAAATAAGGTTGAATCTATAACTGCTGGTTTAATCTATGACTTCTTACTTAGAAATTTGCAACTATAAGTGACTGTCAGTGATTTTCTTACGGGCTCATTCATAAACGTCTCCTAACTTAACAACCCGTTAATATTTTTTGGCCATTTTGATCAGATATACAGTGTGTTAACATCATGCAGGCTTGTATTGAAACCGGGGATTGAGATGCAGATTTTCAGCCAAACCGTGAGCATTATTTGATAAGAAATTCTAAAATTCAACGTAATTAATTTTCTAAGAAAAGTTCAGTGAGTATTATTTCATAATTAATCGTTAATTTGTGCATGACAATGACAGTCCGCCGCGTTTGACAACTAAGCAGATCACGCGTTTCATTCATCGTTCAAAGGAAATAAAATTGATTGTACCCACAGTTAATTTTAAATATTTACCTCAACTCTCAAGACTTGAAAACGATTGCCAGTAATGTGTAATCATTAGCCTATGATAGTCCACTGCTGGACGTCGGCTTCTCCTATTACTAGTCGACTAAGGGATTGAAGTGTCACTTACCATTCTTTGATAAAAAATTGATAATGTGCAGCAGGTGAGCAGCGTCATCATAGTGGACACATTACTGCGATCGCCAATCCGCTTGCCCAGCGTGGCGATTATGGACATTTACCTCCTAATGCTGCTATACGCATAGTTAATAGGAGAGGCCTACGTCCAACAGTGGACTATCATAGGCTGATGATGTGATGTGATATGATTAGACGCATTAGGAGGTGATTGCCCATAATCACCACGCTGGGCAAGCGGATTGGCGATCGCAGTAATGTGTCCACTATGATGACGCTGCTGCCCATCAGTCCTATCACCAATCTTTTATTAAATATTTATTATGGTAAGTGACACTTCAATCCCTTAGTCGACTCTTACGACTCCTGCAGGAGGAGTTGGGGTGGTTACAAATGTATTCTTACTGCCGTCACCAATAATGTGTATTATTACCCATTTTCGTAAAAGCCTGGGTTATAGTACCACACTGTATTTATATGTATGTATGTACAGTCAGCATCAAGTACCTACTTTGTACCACGCAGGCGACAAGCAGACTGCCTCGCCACAGAACGAAACCGATGATCCATGCCACTGAAACTAATCCATAATCCACGGCATTTAGTTTTTGTTGCCTGCGTTTAGTGTCCATCAGTGAAACCAATAAAAAGCTGGTTCATATTAATGTATCAACGAGCTTTTTTCTGTGTCTGCTGGAACAATGCAGTGTGTTTTAGGAGCCCGTACCTAAAGGCTGCCGTAAAGTCTTTGCTGTCTTCATGTTCGTATCGTAGGCATACCTAGTAGTTATAGGAAAAGTGTAATTCAATTTAATTTGAATTATAACAAATGCTTTGTGTGAACTGATGTCACTCAGCGCCGTTGTTATTTTTGTTAAATAATCTTTGTACAGGTCAATCATCGTCCAATCACCGGCTTTAGTGACACCATTCAACCATTCGTTCAGTTAAAATCATTCATTCCTTAAAGTTTATAAGCTTGGTTTATAGAAATAAAATTCTAACATAGTTACTCGTAGATGTATACAAGCTGTTAACTTTGGACCACCGAGTGGACAACTTTTGTTTTTCCGATTAACAAGACTATTATACGATTTACTTTCTGATGTGACATTTTGTTTCTCTCCAGTCCCATATTTCAATTAGTTATAGTTGTATCCAGAAAGTTGTCATTAAATTAGATCGCGTAGATCACGGTGCTCAAAAATACCAAAACATGCACTCTACCATCTGACGGCAATTGCAACACGATGAAGTAATCATGACGGGGATACCTGAAACTGTATTATCCATAAATACACCTTCTGAAAATGGGATAAGGTCTAAAATGATACATTATTTTGGTATAGTGTTGATACTAAATCTGCTGTATATGTATGAGCAGAGGGACTAAATGCTGGGTAATTATCAGAATTATACCTTAAACTACATAATTCAATCGTTCAGTGTTTTTTTGTTCTGAATTTCACATGTTCTAAGCAGTCGTATTAATGACTCAAACCACATAATTACGGAATTATTAGTCAGTTCTAAGTATCTCACTTGCAAATATAATCATTACTTTGGCATTTTTGCTTTTTTGGTTCAATGTTGGCAATCAATCTCGGTGAACAACGATTAGTGTACGTAACATCCGCATTGATAGGGTACATTTAATATTAAAATGTTGCATTTGAACGCCTATGTCCTAGTTTCGTCCTTTTAAAACTTTATGATGTTGCGGCTCTTTATGACCACTAAAATTTTAAAAAAAATATGAGTATGTCAACATGAAAACGCATAGTGTAAACACAATACACAATATACAGCAAATACGGGACACATATTGTAAGGGTCTGCCTGAAAATCAGCGCAGTACAAGTAGTAATCACTCTGCAATATCATGCTGAGGCAAGCTCCTATTTAACATCCATGGAACTATAGAATATATGTTAATATTTAGGTTAATTTTAAAATAGTTTTCTTTTGTCCTACTCTGTATCGTGCCTTTTTGTGATGCTAAATAAAAACTTTTTATGTTTATGTCTATGTCAATGAATTATGTTTTATTAAAATTGTATTAGTTACATTTTTTATGGAAATATCGCAAAATATGTTATTCATTGCGATAATTATAACGTACCTACTATACACATTTTTCTCAGCAATCAAAACGAAGAGCAACGGCAATCCAGACCGAGTCATCAGAAATTAATAATTAGCGTGACATGTTGCAAGAAATTTCAAAGGCAATTTAATACGCAGCTTCCATGTTTTATTTTTTCATAGTTGGTCGCCAATAGTTCTGTCAGAAAAGCTCCATGACATATGCGCTTGCGCAGTGCGAGCGTCGCGTCATGGCGGCGCGACGAGCCCCGCCCACCGGCTAATTTTATTGACACTTTTCTGCTTAATTTTCATATTTAATCATATAAATAAAGGAAGAGTGCAGTTATTAACTATCAAATTCCAGGTTGGTAGATCTATCGAACTATTGAGGTCAACTAACGTGAAAGATTCTGTCGACGTTGATGTCTTCTAAAAACATAATATTTTAGCTGCTTATATCTCTCTTCTTTCTCTTGACTTTTACCCACGTTTATAGGTAGAATCGGCTCTTATCTTCCAGCACCACGACAAAATCCCTTGGGTTCTCGGGTTATGTAAATGGACTTTCTTAATAATATTGACCAAATTAGTCCACCTGGCCAAAGGCAATCATTCTTTTTTCTTTTTGCCTTCCGGGAGTACCTCTATGTACGACATGCTCACTATCTCTACGCATGACGAAGTAACAAAATTTAGGTGGCACTAGGAGGATTTCAGGTTACATTTCACAAACGATCCTTATGATATTTTGTGAGGAAATATGTAGAGCAACAAGGAAATACTTAAAAGTGTCGTCAGCGTCAGCGAGCATCGCTAACTATATAAAACTACACTTCAGCTAACAAATGGTTTTGATACCACATCCAATTACCACAGGCCTTCAATACGCGACAATTACTCGCGCGATAATCGTCGCGGGCGTGGCGCGCTGACGGATCGACGCGAGACGGACCGATATATCTGACGGCCGATAATCGTAAAATCTAAATTGTCGATTTAACTAGATATGAATTCTTGCATTATTCATTTCATTATTTTAATTGTACTTAGTTCGCCTGTGGATCTGCTTCATCATCATCACATTAGACGAATGACATCTACTGCTGAACATAGGCCTCTCCCAAAGATTGCCACGATGATCGGTCCTGCGTCACCCGTATCCACCTGGATCTGCTTAATAAAGAGAAACTCGTATGTCACAGTGCATTATTACGACATACTGATCTCCAACGATCCTCAAATTTGTTCAAGATTGTAGTTTAATGTCGTTTGAGCCGCATTTCTCTCAACTGACTCTTATAATCTTGTGTGATGTAATTTTCCTTTATAACGAAACAATGGCGAACTAGCACATGCCCATAAGTAGCTATATTTTCATGCAGCTACCTGTATTAAGGAGGATTCACAGTGTTGATGCTTATGTTCTCTCTCACAGCTAAAGAATAAAGAGGATCCCCCATCGCCAGCAGACGACGCAGTCTGCAATATCTTTACCTTACACCCCAGTAGGGACACAACACTGAGTGCCTAAGGTTTAATGCTGGTTGGCCAGTCGAATTTTACTCCACCACCACTATGCTTGATGATGCTCAGTATCCCGGTTTCTAGTTTTTTCTAGACCGTAATGGTGTCCCAATGCTGCCGCTTCCTCAGCTCCCGGTTCTGCGCCAAGTCTGGCCAATTGTTCGCGAAGGCGCCCAGGTCGTCCCGCCACGCCATCTCCGCCTGGGCCTGCCCGCCTAGCTTGCGGCATCCACTTGTTGGATGTAATAGCCCACCTTTCTTAGCATGCGGTAGACGTGACCGGCCCAATCCCACTTTAGCGTGGCAGTCTTTTCACCCACGTCAGCTATGCGTGTTTTGGAGCGCAGCGTAGTGTTCCGGATGCGATTCGTCCTCGTTTTCTATTATAACAATAAAATTATTTAATTCCAATTCACCCAAAGCTGCTAGCGTGTGTAGAGCAGTTTCTAAAAATATACGACTAATGGTGAAAACACAAGGAGTCGATCTCACCAGCGAAAACATTTTATCAGATATTCCAAATTACTCCAAGTCATTAACACAGACTGAAACCGTGTCGGACATAATATTTCAATTAATAATAACAGCAGGTGCGTTATCAGATGGCGCGCTAATGCCTACATATTGGCGCTGCGCGGGCGCAACGCAGAATAATGGCGTCCATCGCGCACTGTCAGCGCTACACATGTCAATCTAAAAGGTATTATATCCCCTTACAAGTCTATACAATTACACCCCTAAGTTTATTAGCATGGGTCTGGCTACTAATTTATAAAAGAGATTAAGTGTGCGAAAAAGAAATGAACTTATAACGTTTTATTTAGAGGATAGAACAGTAGCAACCGGTCCGATGGGCTGGTGTGTTCCAGGATGAAAAATGATGGACAGACTCGTCTTAATTGGGGTGATTTTTCGACGTCTTGTACCTGAAATGATAGAGGCGTTGATAACAATTTGAAATAATAAAACATGCGCATCTTAAAAATAACGACGTTCCTATAAGTATATCAGAAAGTCCTTAAGGACCTTACATGAACACTTTGAAAGCCAATTTAAAACCCAACTATCAAATATATTCACCGAAAATGTAAATAGATACCACATAAAGCTTATTATTTTCACTTCAAATGTTAATCAATAATCTACATACAAAACCACTTCCATTTACAATGTTGACCACATTACTCGTCATTGCTCACAAGTCACAATTCACACCTCAGATAACAACAACTGACAAATACCAGGGTCATTCATTTTTCCTTCAGTATCTTATTGATCTCGTATAATATATGTCGTATATTTGAACACATTGTAGAAAATCGAATTAACTTTAGAAAAAAATCGACGTTTCTTTTTAGTTCACCAATTGTAAATCAGTTACAAAACTATTTCAGTTTTAACAAGAAAATGTAAAAGGACATGCAACGTCTAATTTGATAGCTTAATAAGAAACCTGTAGTTCTCGTAACCGTCTAGAATCTACGTCATTAGCCGCCGGCATTACCGACGATTATTCCGCGGACATTCTGCCCACATTCCCCGTCGCTACTGTATCATCTCCCGCGCATCGTTGTCCTGCGCAGCTGCGCGCGATTCTCAACCCAAAAGGCATACACGTAAACTCCAAATGTCCAGAGAAAGTTGTAAACTTGTATTCTTCTGTTCTTGAATTAAAGCATGTTAAAGGTAGAGTTTATTTCATAAGAATATAATTAGTGGGCGGAGTTCAATCAAATAGTTTGTGCTCCCGGCTCCCGCGGCCGAAATAAATCGCCGCGCGCGCACTTTATGGCCCATATTAAAACAAATGCGCATCGAAGCCTTCTTAATTTATTTGAACGACTCGGCTTTAAAGGAAAATAATGCGTTTTGCAAACGCTTTCAATCGGCTGCTGGAATTGAATTTACTATCTTATATTCGTTTCCGGAATTGTGAATGAATGGATTATCTTATTGTTACTATAACTAAATTTATTTCTTATTTGTTAATCAAAAGATATTTATTATATGAGCGAAATAATATATATATATCCATTCATTATGCTATGCTGAGTTATATTAGGTTCTAGAGTTTTGTATTAAGACTAATTTAAATGTACTAAATTACTTTCTTTTCCAATAATCACGTTTAGTCGTCTACAATATTGGTCGATTTAATTATTGTAATATTCATGCTAAAGCATCTAGGATCTTCATGCACAAGACAAATAAAAATATGCACTACAAAGTGATGTATACCACCACAAAATGCAATCTGATTCAGCGGCTCCTGTCTGAATGCCTGGTGTAGTAATCTCATGTTACAAGACTTAGCGAGGCAGGTACATGCTCACACAGTAGCAACATCGGTGTTCCATTACCGACTCCTGCGTCGATGTTTGACCGCAAAAGGTCTCATGTTACTGTTCGTAATTTTGTATCAGTTGTGTACAGATGTAGAGCATAATCCTTTCCTTTTGATTTTTCACGTAAACATCCTTATCCATTGCACTGAAGCTAATTGACACAGAATAGTACATTACGACACAAGTGCGAAAAACAGGAAAACCGAAACGAGTGGCGATGTTTTAAATGGACACGAGTTAAGAATTTCCTTTTTGCACGTAACTCGTACGACGTTTTTTAGTACAGATGGTCCTCCGAAGATTTGGACCTGACGTAAAATGAGCCATGTCTCGCTCTAGAGCCTAAAAAAGGCACCGTAACTGTACTAAAATAGTACATTACAACACAAGTGTGAAAAACATGAAATTCGAAACGAGTGGCGATGTTTTAAAACACGACCGATAGGGAGTGTTTTAAATCGACACGAGTTACGAATTTCGTTTTTGCACGTGTCTCGTACGACGTTTTTTAGTACAGATGGCCCTCCGAGTTTCAAACCTGACGTTAAATTACACACTTATCGTACTAGAGCCTAAAAAAGGCACCATCTGTACTAAAAACGTTCTAGGAACAGTCAACAAAAAGTGGTTTTCCACTTTTCGACTCTATTCAGTGGTGATAAAGTTAAAAAGTGGTAAACCAAATTTTTTGTTGACTATACAACGTTAAGAAGTGACATTTTTATATAATGTCCGCTGATTAAATAGTGCCTAGAACTTGAGTAATATTAGTGTTCTAAAACGGTCAAAACGGATTACAATATTTACAATAGTTTTGCTTAGCTTTAGCTGCAAAAATTAAATCAATTTTTATGGTGAAAGGCTCACTGAACTGAAACGCCAGGATAAACATTAATTGTAAGGCCTTTGTTAGACGGATTAAGATCTCGATTCACATCTAGGTATACCTTCAAACATACGTCCAAGGTATAATGATCAAAGTCATTACATTTTAAAGCAGACTGTGAAATGGAAAATACAAGTTTAGCCTTCACCGAACTAGCCCGCGGGTACGTTTTATGACACCTGCCCTACTGCGTACTAAGAAATCTGCAAAATTCGAGGATTAGTCTCTTTCACTCTAATTGGGACTATGTTGGAGTAACAAGAACAAATACTCGAAATTTACAATTTTCGTGCTTGCAAAGACTGCTCCCGGACATTAATAGAGCTTATGGTCAGCTTATTTTAAATCGTTATTAGTTTCATAACTTTCTCCGTGGCTGTAACCGGTATTATAAGGACTTTTCCATTTCTGTTTTTTTTGTGGATATGTATAAAAATGGAATCCTGTAAAACATTCCCAAAAACATTATTAGTTTGATATTTGAAATTATTAAACCAACATTACATCAAATTCATATTAATTAATATAAATCGTCATTAATTAATTTAAAATAGTTAGATTAGTTAATTTTAAAATAGTTTTCTTTTTCTTTTGTCCTACTCTGTATCGTGCTTTTTTGTGATGCTAAATAAAAACTTTCTATGTCTATGTCTATATCTATGTCATTTTCCGTTAAGACATGTTAGGCGAACTTAACAAACCAAAATAATCATGAACAATATTCTAATGCAAAACGAACACTAAAAGCATGTTATTTTGATAATTGTGGAATTCAAAATATGAAATTGGTAATGTGTAGTTAGAATACATTACCAGTTACACAGTCTTTCTGATAATGTATTTATAGGTCTTATATGCAGTAGATAATTACTGTTTTTCTAAGCCGGGCAATATTTGGCATGGCAAACACTGTTGCGTATAAATTACTTACAGTATTCAAATTTTATGTATTTCCCGCCACTATTTTATGCAAACGTTGCATGCAATCATGCATGTATTTAATTGTGACGGCCTCCGTAGCTCAGTAGGTGCCTGCCTGCTGAACTGGAGGTCCATAGTTCGAATCCCGGGCATCACTTTGTGTAGCTATTACAAAAATATTTGGATTTATATCATAGTTGTTTTCTATTTACTACATAAATATCTATCACGATGCGTAGTGACAGCAGTAAGAATACATTTGTCACCACTCCAACTCCCCCCGTGGGTGTAGTAAGAATCAATTGGGATTGAAGTGTCATTGGCCATTTATTATTGAAGACTGATGATGAGGATACCATTGCTGAACCCAGATATACAATATGTTGCCTACCCTCCAAAATGTTAAATACCCTAGCCACAGATTCTTCATAGTTTATATTTACTGTAAATGAAAATTTGTTTTTTTTTATGTGACGAAGGTAGACAACTGTGCTCTCAGCCCACCTGATGGAAAGCAGGAACTGAGGCCCATGGACATAGTGACCAAAAATCGCAGACCAAATAAATAGCTCGAGGACTTAGATGGATTGCCTCTATGATATGTATTTGTATACCTGTACATACCTATGTAGTTATAGGCGCTGGTGGCGCCAGCTGTTTAGTCAGTAATAAACTAGCTCACAAACTAGACGGTGGTTTCACTCATATATCTCAGTGTCGAACGAGGATTCTAAAGTACCCACAGAGGAAGAAAAAAAAAATGGCGTTTGTCGGAAATTTAACGAATTTCGATCACAAGACTGGAGAATGGCAGATATTTTACTGTAAATTGAAGCAATTCTTCGTGGTAAATAAAGTAGCGGATGAAGAAGATAAGCGTGCACTTTTATTCACGCACGTAACGGACGAAACCTACCGCTTGTTACGTAACTTGGCTCATCCAAAAGATTTGGAAAAGCTAGAGTTCAAGGAGCTAGTGCAATTACTCGATGGCCACTTCAAGAAAAAACAGTGTACTTATGCGGATAAAGCTAAGTTCTATGCTGCGACAAGGGGACCAAGCGAGACTTTAGGAGACTGGGCGGCGCGACTAAGAGGATTAGCAACTTACTGCAATTTTGGTGCGGCCCTGGAAGCGAATTTAGCAGATCGTTTCATCCTAGGCTTGGGCTCAGGGCCTGAGCGTGATAAGCTATTTGAAAAAACGGCGACACTTTCAATGGCGGAGGCTCTAGAGATTGCCGAAAAAGCGGCGGTCGCGAGGGAAGCGAAAATGGAGTTGGCGGCGACTATCAAAGAGGAGCCCGTATTTTATGAAGGTAACGGAGGTGGGCACGGCCGAGGCGGCTGGAGCAAGGGGCGCCGCGGCGGTGGCACGAGGCCGGCCGCAGGCGACCAGCGCCAGCGCGAAGATATCCGGTGTGGTGTGTGTGGAATGAAGAATCATGATGGAAATATCTGCCGTTACAAACATTGTCGTTGCCAGAAATGTGGACAGGTGGGACACTTGAAAAAAGTATGCAAAAACAATATTTCGCGTGTGAACTGTATTACAAGTGAACAGGAGGGGAACGTGTTCGAAGATGACCAAACATGTTGTAAGGAGTGCCAGAATTTTAATTTAAGGTATGTGTCAGATGACCCAATTATCTTAGATATATTATTAGATGGCAAAAATCTATCTATGGAGCTAGATTCAGGTTCAGGTGTATGCGTCATGTCTGATAAATTATACTACGAAATGTTTTCTGAATATCGATTAGAAGAATGTAATTTGAGGATGTGTTTTTACAATGGGCATAAAATCTCACCACTTGGATATATTCAAATTGGGGCGACTTATAACGGCCGAACAGAGACAATTAAAATATTTGTAGTACGTAATGGCGGCCCGCCCCTACTTGGCCGAGATTTTATGTCTATTTTTAACATAGGATTTACGACGAATATCAATAGTATTGTAAACGACAGTGATGTGCACCAATTATTAGAACAATATCCCGATGTTTGGCGCGATGAACTCGGTTCGTTCAACAAGTTCAAGGTCACCTTGCGTCTTAAGGACAATTCATGCCCAAAGTTTTTTAAACCTCGTTCTGTACCCTTTGCCTTAAAATCCAAGGTAGAAGAAGAACTAGATAGGTTAGTTAAGTTGGGTATTTTAGTTCCCGTGAATTATTCGAAGTATGCAACCCCTATAGTACCCGTGCTTAAGGAAAATGGGAAAGTAAGGATAGCAGGTGACTTTTCTGTCACATTGAATCGAGATTTGGTTATTGAAAAGTACCCGCTGCCTCGAATAGAGGAGGTCTTCGCCAAGCTGGGCGGCGGCGAACATTATAGCAAAATAGACCTTAAAAACGCGTATAATCAATTTATATTGGATGATTCATCGCAGGAACTTACGACCATAAATACCTCGAGAGGTTTATTTAAATATACACGTTTAGTTTATGGTTTGGCTAATGCACCGGCAATTTTCCAAAAATCAATGGAAACCCTTCTTACAGGTATTGATGGCGTGAGTTGCTGGCTTGATGACATTTGTGTAACTGGTCCTACGAAAAAGGCGCATTTAGGAAGGCTAACCGAGGTTTTGAGTAGATTGAATGACGCGGGTTTACGATTACAAAAAGAAAAATGTGAATTTTTTAAAACCAGTGTGACGTATTTAGGTTACGTAATTAATAAGGAAGGCCTACAGTCCTGTCCGACTAAGGTACGAGCTATTTTAAACGCGCCCGAGCCGACTAATGTGACTGAAGTTAAGCGTTTCCTAGGCGTTGTCAACTATTACAGGAATTTTATTCCTAACGCTTCGGCATTAATGAGTCCCTTACACGAACTGTTACGTGCAGGAGCTGAATGGAAGTGGGGAGATCGGCAGCGCGAAGCCGTGCGCGCGGTGCAGCGCGAGCTGGCCTCGGAGCGCGTGCTGGCGCACTTCGAGCCCGGCGCGCAGCTGGTCCTCAGCGCGGACGCGGGCCCCGGCGGGCTCGGAGCTCTTCTCGCGCAGCGCGCCGCCGATGGACACGAACGCCCGTTGGCTTATGCATCTCGCTCTCTCACTGCCAGTGAACGTAATTATAGTCAAATCCAAAAGGAGGCGGTAGCCTTGATTTTTGCCGTCAAGCGTTTCCATCAATACCTATACGGCCGTAGCGAACCTTTTATCCTTAAAACGGATCACCGACCGTTAGTTTCTATTTTCAATGTTCAAAGCGGTATATCTGCGACTACGGCCTTACGTTTGCAGAGATATGCTATTATATTATCCGCATATAACTATACGGTGCAATACGTTTCCAGTAGCGACAACTTAGTGGCGGACTACTTTTCCCGTGCACCTGTGGAGGACACGTGCAGCGATAGCGATAAGGAGTTCGATTCGTTGTGTGCGCTAAAATTTTTAGATTCGCTATCTCCGGCTGTCACCGCGGAATACATTAAACAGGCTACCGAGCGAGATGTAACCCTCCAAACGGTCATTAAATATATAAATAAAGGGTGGCCGCGCAAAATAAATTGTAAATCGGTCGAACCTTATTTTTATTGCAAAGCGGATTTACAATTGGAAAACGGTTCTCTATTGCGCGGGCATAAGGTCGTAATTCCGGTGTCACTCAGACAGCGCATGTTAAACGAATTGCATAGCACGCACTTAGGCATAGTGAAAATGAAGTGCGCGGCGCGTAGTAGGATGTGGTGGCCGGGCATCGACGCGGACATCGAGCGGCGCGCGGGCGCGTGCGCCGAGTGCGCGGCGCTGCGCCCGGCGCCGCCGCGCGCGCCGCCGCAGCCCTGGCCGCGCGCACCCGGCCCGTGGCACCGCGTACATATCGATTATATGACTATAGGGCAAAGGGTATATTTAATTGTAATCGATTCTTATAGCAAATGGGTAGAATGCCTGTTTATGCAAAACGGTACGAGTACGCGATCGTTAATATCTAAATTGAAGTACATTTTCTCAGTGTTCGGTTTACCTAAGGTTTTAGTATCGGATAATGATGTTAAAATACATTGCGCTGAATTTCGGTCATTTTGTTCTAACAATGGTATAAAATATATGAACTCTCCAGTGTATCATCCTAATAGTAATGGACAGGCGGAAAATTATGTTCGAACGTGTAAAAAAATGTTAAAATATATTTTAACACAAGATGTAATTTCACATGTGGTACATGAAAAATTGTTAAATTACTTGTTTGAGTACCGGAATTCTGTGCACTGTACTACCGGCGAAACTCCAGCCAAACTTATGTTCGGTAGGCAGTTGAGAACCCGACTTGATTTAATATTACCTTCAGATAGTATTACGCAAGCGACTGATGATAACACAACAGCTGTGTGCACGCGTAAGCGAATATTTCAAGTTAATGATATGGTATGGGTCCGGTGGTACAGTGCAAGAAAGGAAAGTTGGGAGTTAGGTAAAATTACAGATAAAATAGGAAATATGATGTATAATGTATATGTCGGCAAATATGATTCATGCTGTATAAGACATGTAGATCAGCTTTTAACATATAAAGGTCCAGTAATTAAGACCATTGATAAAGAAAATAATGATAGTCCTAATAACTCACTGCCCTCATATCCCTTGCCGTCTGTTCCGAGTAGCAACCAATGTTTACCTACCGAATCTTTGCCGGTTGACGGGGCAACCCCCGCCCCTGTGTTGGTGGAGGATAAGAGTGCAGAAGAGGAACAGACGGGAAACGAAATGTGGGCAGATTGCGAGGGAGGTTCAGGTGAGCCCGGGCCATGTACGCGCGAGCCCGACGCGACACCCGCCTCGCCGGCGCCGCTGCCGAGCGCAGCCGGGGCGTGCGACCCGGGTATGTCTGTACTTGACGGGCCCGTAATAAAGCATAATTTACGGCCAAGAAAAAGGGTCGATTATAAGGTTTAAATTAAGTGTTGAATTACTTAGATTATTTACAATGTATTAAATTTAGGTTTAAAATAGTGGTGAAGGGATGATATGTATTTGTATACCTGTACATACCTATGTAGTTATAGGCGCTGGTGGCGCCAGCTGTTTAGTCAGTAATAAACTAGCTCACAAACTAGACGGTGGTTTCACTCATATATCTCACTCTATCTGGAGCATTCCATGCAAATAACAACCACAGCACCGATTTTTAAAAGTTATATTTAATTATTAATAGTATTGCTAAATAACAGACCACTATATAGATTTTTAAATTATAATACGTCAAAGTAAAAAAACATATCGACACGTTTCTTATGAGTCTTTCAGAAAAACACTATTCATTTACTTTGTTAACAGTCTTGAAGGCTCTTATTTCACAGACCATTTTGTCGACTTTCTGGCATGCTACACATACTTTATTGATATGTCGAGGTACAAAGTATGTTCTATTTTACATTTAATTATATTTATTCAAGTTCTCTTGTTTGTTTATGACAGAGCATAGAACTAAATATAGTCAATCTACAGCTGTCCCGCACGAGTTTCTATGACTTTAAGTAAGTATTTTTTGTGTAAAAAGTGGTCCAGGATTATTTACGTTGCATGACTAAACAGTGTTTATTAGCGGTAATAAGATATAGTACAAGATTTAGTATTCATCTGAGTAATACATATTTTAAGTGAGTTTAAAGTTATTGTCCCGCACGCGATCTTTTGCAAGCACAAGTGATAATTGCTGTTTTTACTGAAACTGCTTATGTTTTTCTCCAAAATGCCAAGCGATAAAGCGGCTTTTAATAAAAAATGACGCGAAAATGATAATTACGAGACCCCGAATCCATAAAAAAATTAAAATTTACGTATAAGTAATTCAAAACGGTTAAACAAAGAAACTATGACGGTTAAGAAGCTTAATGAGTTAAGAGAACGTTAACGTGATAAAAACGAAGACAAAGAGAGTTAAAAATGAGTCAGTCATCTTCAGAAACTCATGCATATGCTTCGATGGCGGTAGCAGGGCCCTTTTCTAAGACAAATAACCCTCCAACCCAATCTCTGTACAGATGTCCACAGACAGCATCAAAGGCTACCTTAAAAGCTGTACGAAGTCCACCGTCTTCGCCTAAAAAGGACGTTATAAAAGGACTTTGTCATCGTTACAATATAAAACTTGCTGAAGAGATGAGTCGTGATTTGGAATGTGTCGATGAATACCTCGCATGGAAAAGGTGTCGTAGATGAAGTAGGGGGCAATTTGAAGAGATTGGTAAGGGAGAAGATGTTCAGTCAAGCTCAGGACATCCGCGCTATACAGTCTGCTGAAGATTTCATCAAAGTTGCATCGGAAGTAATTAAAACAACTAAGATTTTCTACATACCTCAGTCAGAAATAACACAAAAAAAAATTGAAATTAAACCGTGGGCCAAAGTCAAACCTATGCAGGGAATTTCAAAATATCACGTCATCATCACGTGTGACTCAAATATAGTTAAAGCAAAGAAAAATGCAGTTTATGAGGAATTTACAACTTTGAATTTGTAATTTTCTATTTAATATAACTTAGATTGCGAAATTAACACTTAGTTACTACATAAAACTTGTATTTATCCATTTATTTTTCACCTCAATCGTACTCGTCCCGCACGAGTCTAACCTGTCCCGCACGAGATTCTGCAATCTTTATTTTATATAAAATAATTCAAAGATGTATTTTTTGTTTTAATTGCGGAAATATGTTAAGTGTTATTACGTTAACTATAATAAAAAAATCGGTCATAATCGGTGTGTTCAATTCGCTGAAATATCAATTTTAATAACCACGTCACAAACGGCGGTGGATTGGCTGTCCCGCACGCGACTTTAAGTCGGGTGTCGAGAATTCATATAATACTGGTTTAATTCTTTATAATATTATATCATCTTGTAGGTTAAGGTCCCTTTGGTCACCACTTTCTGTATATTTTGAAATATGTTCATTTTTGCGTGTTTTACAGTAACACAAAGTTTAAAATCATCGTACAAATGTCCCCCACGAGACCGTGGAATGCTCCATCTATGCCAGTATTTACACCGGCTATCTTACCCCCAAACCAAAACACAGCATTGCAAAAACTGCTATTTAGCAGCAGGTTAACGGGTAAGACAGTGGTAGCTATCCGGGCGGACCCTGCACGAGGTTTTACCACCAGCTATCTCAGAGATGTAATTCCACTTTGTACCCATATAATTAAATGAACTAGATTTAAAGACCTATTTAACAGCCCAACTCTCATGTATGTACTGGGTCCATTTTGAGGCATATTCCTTTACCTACCAAATGCCAGAATATTAGTACATGTACCTACAGGAGTATCGCCAGTGTTCATTTGTCGTCGGAGGGCGGGGCGGTAGCAATCAGTTGGGAAATGAGAACACTGCGCATGAGCGTGTCGCGCCGGCGCGGGCGGCGGACGGCGGGATTAATGCCGTACAGTCAGCAGCATTCATTGTACCAGGGATCGGATACGGGTTTTGTCTCCATAGAAAAGAACGATGCTAATTTCGTTCTTCGGTATATAAATTCTTTGTTCAAAAATACGATGTTGTTAGTGAAATAAAATATTGAGTACTACATAAGAGTGTAACATTTTGAAATATTGAGCTATTTCGAATTTTAAAAAAACTGGTCCCGATCCCTGCTTTGTAGAGAGTCCTATAAATAAATTGGATGTAGTTAAGGAAAAAGGATCGAACCCATAAATTTGGCAATGAGATTGACTTTTCCTTTTGATATAAGATTAAAATTTAGTTCATAGATTTTTGTGGACTGGATCCTTTTTCCTTAACAATGTACGTCCAATTTTGGTTACCAGGATACGTAGCCAAGTTACCGATCGCTAGCGCTTAGCCTATAGTAGTTTTCTCTCTCTGTGTAACTCTTTCTTATTAGTGTGACAAAGACAGTTACTTGGCTATTTTGATTTTTTTTTTTATCAAGTAATTTATTTCTTTCCGACGTTTAACGATAAAAATCAATGATTGATTATTTACTTGCAATGAATGATTAATAGAATTTGGACTTTCTTAATTGTGCGAAATAAGAGACAATACAATATCTAATACTAAAATATATATAAGAAACTTAAACCGCCATTTCAAGATCTGGCTTAGTTGTGTAATTTTTGAGTGGTCTTAGATTATTTTGCGGACCGTCCATCTCAATCGGTTCCCTATTACATGATCGGTCGTTTGCGTCGGAAATTGATAGGAATTATAAAAATGGCGGCGGAATGCGGACGCTGCGTCGGCGCAGCTACCGGGCTTTAGCGACAGCTACCTACCCTACCTACCTACCTTGCTTGATTACATTAGGTATGCCTTTAGCTTCCATGAATCGTGGTCTGACGACAACCTTGCCGTGTTTGGCGTCTTGTATTTGAGGTGTGTCCTGAGGAAATGAGTGCTGAACTACATTGAGTAGTGTAGGTAATTTAGGTACTAAATTAAACGGCAGCTGGGTCTCCCGATTAGAAACAGATGTTAAGTAAATATCTATAAGATTATTTGGATTATTTTTGGGCCGTGTGGGCAGTAAGAATACAGTTGTCATCACCCCAACTCCTGCGGGTGTCGTAAGAGTCGACTAAGGGATTGACGTGTCACTGACCATTATTTGATAAAATGTTAATGATGGGCGGCAGCGTCATCATAGTGGACACATTACTGCGATCGCCAATCCGCTTGCCCAGCGTGGCGATTATGGGCATTTACCTCCTAATGCGTCTATGCGCATAGTTAATAGGAGAGGCCTTCGTCCAGCAATGGACTATCATAGGCTGATGATGATGAAGATTATTTAGACAATCGTTCATTCACAACTGTGACCATAGTCAAAATAACTATAGGTATCTCGTGAAAATGACAAAACGCAAATCAAAATCTGAGCATGATGACAAAATGTGATGAATTAAATGAATAAATTTGATCTAAATTTGAATAAGTACTTATTAAATGAAAAAATAACTACAGATTGTATCTTTATTTAGCAGATGGCTCCCAAGATCTAATAACACGAATCAGTTTAGGACTTAATCTGAATGGCGATGTGTCAATTTCATACACCGTGTTTTTATTGATTTCAGTTAAATAGGACAGGTTATTAGGGACATTAATAGAAGTTGCCCAGTATATCGGTTTTTGTTTAATTTGTAAAAAAATTTTTTTTCGTTTTCAGACATAATAATTGAGATAGCAAGTGTGAGATAACCTTAGGAATAAGAGCTCAGGGGACTGACGGCACATGTCAAAATAAGTTTCATTAGGATGTAATAAAGGTTGCGATACACTTGTTCAGTCATTAAACTTATTTTTTTAATAACTCAATAACAGTACTAAGAGTTAAGGTATAAGTTTCTTAGACAAATTGATTACTTATTTTTGACCTAAATAAGCTTCCCTTTAATTTAACGGAAATCAATAAAAACACGGTGTACAATAACAGTCAACTGCACCAACTGCGTTGTCAATGGACAAACTTTGCTATACCTACCTAATCCTACATATTTACCAGCCATACTATTTACCAGACACTTAAAGGAATTTCGATGTAATTAAATCTCTATTTCGATAATGCTAATACCTAATTACCTAAGCTAACGTGATTTTATTTGAATTTACATGCCAGTGGTAAGTAAAATCTGTGCAAAACTAACTTTAAAAATGTAAACATTTTATAGAAGTAAGTAAATTACAGAACTTAGGTTTTAGTTCGTTTTAAGAGACTGGGAACATATAAGGTGCGCAAGTAGACTCGCGCATGGTTGGCAGCGCATCGTCACACCATTCCGTATGCGCGCGCATTAGACGCATTATAATAATGGGCGCGGGAGTCGCCTTTATTATGTATTTACGCATTTTTGCTTTATTTTAGAGAAAAACTTGAAATTGGCCGGCCTGGCCCTTTGCGATCCTGGTTAGGTAGCTGAATTTGTTAAGTACCTATACCTTGATAGCATGTGTAATACACTGATGTTTATAAATACATACATCATCAGCCTATGATACTCCACTGCTGGACGTAGGTCTCTCCTATTAACTATACGTAAAGACGCATTAGGAGGTAAATGCCTAAAATCGCCACGCTGGGCAAGCGGATTGGCGATCGCAGTAATGTGTTCACTATGATGACGCTGCTGCCCATCATCAATCTTTTATCAAATAATGGTCAGTGACACTTCAATCCCTTAGTCGACTCTTACGACGACCGCAGGAGGAGTTGGGGTCGTGACAAATGTATTCTTACTGCCGTCACCACACGGCCAGCGATGTTTATACTTTTCCATAAATGATTATTTATAAACAGCATAAAATCATGAAATCTGGTAGCCTAGGCACATAGAAATCCAACATGTAATCTTAATATCCATCAAAAAATATACTTTTTGCATAGAAAAGTTCATGGGATTTTTTTCTTTTGCATTATCGTTACGGTCTACATTCTGACTAGGATGCGATTTCTAAACACCTTGATTGATTAAATGATTAAATAACAAACAGCTACAAGCAGTTTAATGCAGACACGTGAACAATGTATTTGTTTGTTTCTCAATCGAAGAATTGAATTCCCAGTCTTATCAGCCTGTAATGAATATTCCAATAAAGCTACCCGGCTCTAGTAATTCAAGTTGTAGCCGTAACATGAGTTGACAAGTAACGATTACGTTAGCATTTACTCGATTTGTAAGCTGTACATCGCGCTCGCTCCAATATATCACTGCGAGCGCGATAGAATGTTTTATGGCCTGGCCTCGACATTGGTCTAAAGTTACATTTAGACCAAACGAGCATTCGCTATTCTATCCCCCACTCTTCGAAATCAACGAATCACATTTTGGGTAACGATCGAATTTCGTAGAGTGGTGGATAGAATAGCGAATGCTCGTTTGGTCTGCATGCACCTTTAGGCGACTGGCGGCGAGCGAATCCATAAGTTGGAGCGAGAGGTCGATATCGGAGCTCCCTCTCGCACGTAGGTATGATTTTTCCGCCTCGCCGATCGGCTTAGACCAATGTCGTGGCCAGGCCAATACGTGTCGAGTAAAACCTAACGTTCCAACTCACGGTTCGGCTAGTGATATATTGGGGCGAGCGTGATAGACGACTTCACGTATCGAGTATGCTTTCGTAAATGTTACTTGCCAACTCGTGATAGCCCCGTTGACACGCAAATCGCCCGAAGTAATTATCGACGTTTCAGTCGAAAAGTCGCAGCGATTGCATTATCGTCGCAAAAACGCGTCGATTACGCTCTGGTTGCGCCCAGTTGGGCGATTGCTGGGCCTGTCGGATACGCCTGCCAGGGTTCTGACAGTGACAGGGTGTGAATTACGATTTGACTTAATGATTGACATTATCGTGAAGATATTTTTAACCGCATTTGCGAAAGGTGGTTGACATAATTCGTGAAGAAGCGGCTTCCTGACACAACGTATCAGTATTGTGACATAGCGAGGAAAATAAATGTATGTGAAATGAAATAAAATTTATTCATGACAAGCACAATGGACACATACACATTTTACAAATAAGCACACAACAACAGCTTGCCCTAAAGGGTCACAACTTAGCATACAGCTAGCTAAGCCAGCGCTGTAATGTTCTTCCGTTGTGTTCCACTATGATGATATGGATTATGCTGCTGCCCATCAACAATCTTCCATAAACAAATATTCAGTGACACAATCCCTTAGACGACTCTTACGACACCAACGGGAAGATTTGGGGTGGTAACAAATGTATTCTTAGATTTCTTAAGTACTATAGGCTATATGTAGGCTTGACCACGCAGCAGCAACTGTCAATGTCACTCCAACGAAGAAAGTCTGTATCCACACGCACCTTTTCACAGCGGCGATGGACGAGCGTGCACAAGGGTCCTTACCATGAGCTAACGTCGTGAGTTTAACGCAGGCTTTCTTCCCATCCATCCTGCTCATACTCATATATCGTGCAAGCGATAGAAAGTAACCCTCTTATTCATAATAGTACATTGTGCATCAAGGGAGGTAAGTACGGAATTACTAACGAGAGTGTTAGAAGCCCGACGCCGTTAGGCGGAGGGCTTTTATGACTCGAGTTAGTATTCCGCTTACCTACCGTGATGTATACAATGTTTTTCATCACACTTGCCGACAAAAAAATAAGTTTTAAGACATAATATTATTAAATGACGTACTGACATTTCTATTACTCCCTAGGGAATATCACTTTTCTATTACTCCCGCTACGCGCGCAAGCAATAGCGCGCTTAGACAGCAAGTGTGATGAAAACGTTTGTTATCGTAACAAGCCGCTAATAATTATCCCTTTCGGTCTTAACAATGTGTCCATAAGAGCAAAAGGGACAAACAATTATTAGCGGCTTGTTAAGTTAACAAACGTTTATGAATAAGGGGGTAATGTCTACGTCAAACTCGCGACGCTTGCTCATTGTAAGCACATAGTAATATTAGCATAGTTACAATGTATAACGCTAAGTACCCGCGTGAATATTGAAAGAAGTATTACATCGCACGGGCAGGTTTTTATTCGCCTGATTTATGGAGTGGGGGATAATTACTCGATAATGCACTCGCGGCAAGAAATTAATCAAGAAAATAAAGTAACGTTTCGTTATTATGAAAAACAGTTCAACGTTGTAATTACTCTTTTAAACACCGTAGTCTGATATATTAAATATGCTATATTTAGCTCATGTACCTACCTTTGCAAAAATATTAAAAGGTCTTTAATGAAAACAAAATTGTACGTGATAATTTTTGTGTTACTTAGTTTAATTTTGTGTAACAACTTTGGCAGTGAAAAAAAGCGAAAAATTCGGATTTTCTATGAGCGATCAACAATCAACAATCCGTACCTACATTTTTTTATTTTGCCCGTTTTTTTCTAGTGCCAAAGGTTTTTGAACAGAGTATACCACATAGTTTGTATGACTAACTTTCGTAACACAATTGACGCGATCGTGATTTTTGTTTTAATTTTTTTTATGCCACGAAGGTAGACAACTGAGCTCTCAGCCCACCTGATGGAAAGCAGGAACTGAGGCCCATGGACATAGCGATCAGAAAATCGCCTATGCGCTGCCTACCCTGAGGACTTAGATGGATTGCCTCTATCTATGCCAGTAATTACACCGGCTATTTTACCCCCAAACCGAAACACAGCAGTGCAAACACTGCTATTTAGCGGCAGATTAACGGGTAACACGTGATGGCGTGAATTAAGGCTTTTACTGTGTTAAATTTCTTAGAGCAATCAACCCACTTAATATAACAGCAAAATGAGGTAAATTTCAATTTGAGCTAACTTATTTCGCCGTAAACCTTTGAATAACAGGCTAATAAATAAATATCTTGAGACATCGTTGTCAGCCTCTTAGCCTCCGTAGCCTAGTTGGTAGTGACCCTGCCTACGAAGCTGGAGGTTCCGGTTTCGAATCCCGGCGAGGGCATTATTTGTGTATTTATTTATCACAGCTTCGTAGGCAGGGCCACTACCAAACCAACTAGGCTACGGAGGCTAACAAAGGCTAAGGGCCTTATCACACTTGCGATTTACAAGCGAGGCGAAAGCGAAGCGAGCGCGCAGCGTGATCGTTGCGAGCCCGTAACCAATTCGCCGCGAGTACGTTGCGATTTGGCCGCGATCGCGTAACGAATACGCTGCGCAGCCGTCAGTAAATCGCTCAGAGTGATCTGAGTCTTGGACAGTCACTAATAAGATTTATTATTATATAATGGATACCAACTCTTGACGCGGCAAACTCGGTGCGCAGTCGCGGCGTATTCGTCACGCGGTCGCGGCGTAATCGCGACACCATCGCGGCGAATTGGTTGCGGGCACGCGACGAACACGCCGCGCGTACGCTTCGCTTTCGCCTCGCTTGTAAATCGCAAGTGTGATAAGGCCCTAATACGTACAGGATGTGCTTTTATCGATCCTCTAGTCCAGTTTTGCTGTCAATACAATTACGCTGAGACTGGTACCCTTTGCCCTTATTACAATTTTTGTCCTAATTTATTTGTACTGTTTTCTTTATTGGTTTGTATAAATTCATAGTTTGTTTATTGTGTTGTGTGACACCTTCACTGCGGCAATTAGCTTAACTCGTAATTAATCAAACTTTGTAAGGGGTCGAAAGACCCCCTGCCACATTGAACGTGTTAAGATATTAATTGTGGCAATAAATAATTCTTATTATTATATTTAGCGGCTTACTATCACCGGCCCATGTGTGTCTTTGCCACCCACACAAAAAAGCATAATTCAAGCAAATCCTTCAACGATTACCCTGTTCCTGAAACATCAATCACATTACAAAATATCAGTTTGTAAACGTGAAATCACAAAGCAACATTATAAGCTTGATTGGCCACGCCTAGTTTTTTACCGGCGTGTGATAATCGCCGGTTTCCCTCTTCGGTCTTACATTGCGGCCTATAAACAAGTTTAGGGTTTGCAATTCGAATATTCGAATATTCGTTTATTCGAATTATACGCCTCAAATAATATTCGAATATGAGAGCAGGTATTATTCGAATAAAACGAATATTTCGAATAGTGAAAGTTTGTGTGAAAATAATTTATTTTTGCGAAGAATTATAATAAAATTCCAAAATTAACATTAACATCTATGTAAAAATATATTTTAATGAAATAAAACTATAAAAACGGATAAACTCGCGTATTTTAACTAATTTTAACTTCATTCCGACGTTTCGAACACTTTACAGGGTTCGTGGTCTGCGGAGTGTTCGAAACGTTGGAATGAAGTTAAAATTAGTTAATATACGCGAGTTTATCCGTTTTCATAGTTTTACTTGATGTGTAATCCTCGCGGTAACCGAAGAAAATGTTATTTATATTAATGATTAAATAACGTTTAATTCAATTAAGTTAATTTAAATATTAATAACTTCAGTGGTTTTACTTAAAAGGGGATATTAATAGGAATTTTGTTTTCCAAAGATGTCCAAACGCTCCAATCGAATCTCCTAAAAAGTTTACCAATAAACACCAACAGAGAGTGTAGGTTAAGTGCAGTGTAATAAATATCAATATAAAGCCATATAGTACGGTCAAATCGTACATCATTTTACCCTAAACTCGCAAATCAAGTAGTATCGCTGCATTTTTGATATATTGTTTAGACACCATAGGGCAGTATAAAACCACATTTTGCAAGGAAAAAAAAGTTGTGCTAGCTGCATAGTACGTGAAAAACTGCGAAATTTACGGTCATTTATTAGTTTTTGATTTTTTTTTAAAAAAAAACCTTATGTTTTTTGATATCATATGTTACGAAACGTTTAAAGATTAATACATTTCCAACAAGTTGAGCTAACATGCATTACCGTAAGCCATAGTTTCAGAGATTCGAGACTTTAAAAAGTACTGTTTTTTGTAAAGTAGATAAAATTTTATGTTTTGCTAACGTTTTCGGCTTAATATCGCCCCACCTAATTATGCTACGAAAAACATGCAATAATGACCTTATAGCGCACTTAATATTCTTTAGTTTAAGGGTAAATCATGTTAGCAAAATTTTTTATTGGAAATAAAAAAGCGAAATTCAAAAGGCAGGAGGCCCGCAGAATTATTATTGGCACGCAGTTTTTTATACATATACCTACATGTCAGATCAAAAATGTAAATAGCTAATGATTGAGTGTATCAATGTGTGATCAAGCAATAAAAATATGAGATACAATTTTAAACTCCTTACGTAACTGAATCTTGGCCAGCTAAAAAGCTACAGACCATACTTGCCTCTTAGGTACATAAAAGTCTGTCTGTTGTATCGAGAGGTTATAACGCTTTCATTTTACGTCATAAATTTTACAATTACATCCCTTTAAAACATTCATTAATTTTTTTTCCATAATATTCGTTTTCTTCGAAAAATTCGAATATTCGAATACTGGAAATCGAAGTATTCGTATTATTCGAATACTAAAATTGGACGAATATTGCAAACCCTACACACGACATGCGAATTGGATTACTAAGTGTGGCAAACTTATGGACACTTTGGGGTCAAAACTCTTTTGGCCAAAATGGGTCTTTCTGACAGCATAGACTGTAGAATGTGTGGCGAAGAAGAGACAATGAAACACTTGATGTGTGAATGTCATGCCCTCGCCAGACAAAGGATGAAAGACTTCGGAACCGGCTATCTGGAACCGAAGGAGGTCAAAACGCTACCGCTAGGGTCCATTCTCAAACATATTGAGTTGATAGAACAATCCCTGTGATAGGCGAAACAGGGGGCAATTACACAAAAGATCCCAATGGGTCGAAGTGTATCCGTAAGGGCCCTACCAATAAGATAAGATAAGTGTGGCAAATAATCTGAACAACTTTAAGTATATTTGAATATTAGACGTTATTTATCAAAGAAGAAATAGCCAAGTTTATCAACGCTGGAGGTGGGATTTGAACTCACGTCTTCAGCTTTCGCGGCTGATGCCTATACCACTCGGCCACTCTAGCTCAGCGGACACACGGTAAAATTTCTGGGGTATATGCAATAAGTTATAAGACTATGCGTTGAATACCTACTCTAAACTTTAAGTACTTACATTTTTGGACGGTGTATGCTTCCTGAAGTACTGTTTTAATTTGGTTACAAAGTTGCCCGAATGAAAAAGGGTATATCTTGCCGGCCATTTTGCAAACCACACATATGTTATATATACACTCATGCACTTGTATTAAACTTATACCCCTTTTTCACCAGCCTCGGGGAGTTATACCCTTTTTTGCAGTGGACTACAGAAATATGAATGGTGTTGTATTGTATGAACATAAGCGTTAAGTATCTAACTCATCACCATCAGCCGAAAGACGTCCACTGCTGAACATAAACCTCCCCCAAAGATTGCCGGTCATTGTGGCAATCTTTGGGGGAGGTCCTGTGCCTACCGCATCCAGCGGACTCCTGCGACCTTCAGCAGGTTATCAGTCCACCTTGTCCGGGGCCTACCCACGCTGCGCCTTCTAGTACGTAAGTATGAGAGCAGTATCTAAGTACGAGATTGTAATCAATAAATCGTAGGTCAACTCGGCAAAGACTAGCATGTAAAATGTCATGCCGAAGACTGCCATAGGGTCCCTGTACGGTCGCTTAAGCATTGCTTCGCTCTTTTTATTCTGTTTACTATCTTAGTACATACGTAATTACTAATTATGTATACAGTAGGTATATTTTGTTTTTGTATGGGGCAGGTCGCCCTAACAGGCTATCTAACATTACACATTTAAAAACGATTTCTTTTTTCGATTAATAAATCTTTCTTCTTTTTACTAATCACGATAAGTACTATACTTAATAGGTCATTAAACGCACTATCGCTATTTTTGCTACCTATATAAATGAGGGATTAAAACTCAAGGGAAAATTCTATAGGTAGACGTTTTTACCCGGTAGTCTCAGCCGTTACCTTAGACTATATTTTTCGTTGATTATGCTTGTTGATACCGATATACATACAAAATAAGTGACGCTACCGATGGCTCCGCGAACTCATATTTAGAGATCCAGAGCCGTAGATTGGTCCAGGGAAGGGCATTGTTTGCTAAATAAGACTTGTTCTCGTATTGTGACTGCGCCGGCGAATACGATCCCTAATCACACGCTCATAACTATTGTTTACTGGTTCGGTGGCTGCAACATTGGCCAATGCCATATATCTGTAGCGGTGGAAATAAATAAATGAATATCATGGCACAATTATAAATAAATAAATATCTTGGGACATCTTACACTAATCGACCTACTCCCACCGAAAGTATATATAATATATACCGATACTTAAATACACAGACAGCCGCGAACAAGGAACAAATGTTTGTGATAAATAAATACACAAATATTGCCCTCGCTGGGATTCGAACCCGGAACCTCCAGCTTCGGAGGCATGGTCAGTACCAACTAGGCTACGGAGGCTGACTGCTGTATTTTACGTAAGCAATCCCTCCCATCACCACCTTATCCCACGTTGAGCTCAATTAAGGCGACGAACGCCGCTACCCGAATGACGTAAGTCTAATTTTAAATATCCTACGAGCCATTGTTTTTTTTGCATGTGACAGTCATTTGACAATAGTATTATCCTTTCTCGCTTGCAAGTAAACTTTTTTGCTCTAAAAATAAAATTCATTTTGATTAGACGGTTTCAAGCTGACAAACAGTTTGGTGCTACCTAAAATGATTTAGAGCTTAAACCAATGTCTTTCGAATAAGCTTAAATTTATGTAGGTATATTTGAAAATAGTTGCTCAGAAAACTCAAAAAAATACGTGGAAACCTGTTCGAATCTCAATATCTGCACAAATTTTAAAACAAATCTCAAAGGCTTATTTATGTAGGTATTAACATAGGCCGTTAACAACGCCTCGTACATAAACGTACATAATCGTACAAAAACAATTTCATAAACAATAAATTCACATACGCGCAGAGATTGTACAGATTAGGGGCCAACTAAATTATTCAGCACGCGAATTGAAAGTGACTATAGTTCGATGCTTTAGTTGGGTTCTTAGGACTTTTTATGATTGGACGAGGTCACATAAAGTTTTAAGGCGAAGTAAAATATAAGCTTGAGTTCCCGAAAATATCAATTTCTTTGTCTCTACATATCGCTTCAAAATATTAGGTAGGTACCTACACATATTTTAAAGACAAACGGGTCTTAATCGCGTAAACTTACGTTTAATTATATCCTGACGTTTCGGGCATGACGTTACACCCGTGGTCGCAGGCAGACTGGCGAGAGAATGTATCAACACCTTCGAGCTGCGCGGGTTTTTCGAACTACCCGCACTTGATCTTGATTATTCACTTCTAGGCTAGGGTTGTCACTAGGCCTACACACAACACTCACAACATCCAATGGCTTTAAAATGGATGTTTCACCACGCTTACATTTGTAAATCACGGGATTCCACGCGGATGAGATTCCTTGCCCCTCATTTTGATTAAAATTCCGATGTTTCTTAATTTCAATAGCTTCACGTACTTTTCGGCTATGATGTATACGCTCGGTTGAGAGGACTTTCGGGTTATGGAGCTCAATCCAGTGGTTAGGTCCGGACTCCAACAAATGCTCGGCCACAGCAGACTTATTCGTTTGACGCTTTTTAACAGCCGTGATATGTTCCTTGACCCTTTCCGCTATGGTGCGTTTGGTTTCCCCAATATAGGAACTACCACAGCTACAATCGATTTTATAAACGCCCGGTGTGTGGTAAGGTAAAACATCCTTAGGCGACCTTAGATACCTTTGATAACGGCATGTAAATGGTTGGTATGGAATACTTATTCAAAAGCGTACCTATTTTGTCCGTTACACCCCTGACATAAGGCAAAAATGCCGGTTGCCTTGCAACATCTGGATATTTCTTCCTCGGTGTTCGTCTGGGTTGCCGTCTGTTCATTATGTAGCCATTTCTCTTCAGAACCTCCTGAACGTGCGACATCTCAATTTCTAGAAATTCAGGGTCACAAAGGTCATGTGCTCTGTTCTTCAGAGAATTAACCACAGACTGAAGCTGCCGGGGGTGGTGGTGAGACAGAGCGTTCAAATACCTGTCTGTGTGTGTGGGCTTCCTATAGACAGTGTGCGCCAAAGAACCATCATCTCGACCTATCTATCACCTTTACGTCCAGAAAAGGCAAACTGCGCTCCGATTCCAATTCATATGTGAATCTGACTTTAGTATGAATGGAATTGAGATACTGGAGTAATTGCTCAACTTCATGCTTGCCACCTCTCATAACGCAGAAGACATCATCGACATATCGCTTCCATAATTTCACTGCCCATGGTTGCAGATCTATGCTGGCCTCGAAATGCTCCATCCAGATATTTGCTAAAACCGGTGCCACAGGGCTACCTATAGCAACTCCGTTTGTCTTTAAAATATGAGTGATAATCGTGAAAGTTTAAATCAATATAGGTACCTACACGTTGAAATCGGGTAACTAAACAACTTGGCAACATTTTTCGTAAACAATAATTTTAAATTAAAGCAGCTTCAGCTTCAATCATAATTTCGAATATTTGAAGTACCCAATATACCTTGACATGCCGCGTATTTTTAGCGATAGTTCAACTAAAAAAGTTTAATTACGGAAAATAATATTTTTGTTCATACTAATAGCACTTACCTATCCATTAATTAAAAAAAACGCATTAATGCTATCTACAATTTTTTTTAAATTTGGATTACGAGTATGTAATATACATTAGTAAAATTTTGTTTGTATATACTGGGTTATTTTTTCATCAGTACAAATACTCTAGGGGGTGTATAAGTAAGTCACAATGAACAACTTTTACTATGGGGCCGAACCTGAAATCGCGAAAAAAAAAATCAGCTGTTCCATAGAAATTGTCGACTCATGGTCGTCTGAAATGTATGAAACAGCTGATTTTTTTTCGCGATTTCAGGTTCGGCCCCATAGTAAAAGTTGTTCATTTTGACTTACTTATACACCCCCCAGAGTATTTGTACTGGTGAAAAAATAACCTTGTATTAAATTAAACTGTCACGATTTCCACACCTTATTTTTAGTTTAGTTTTTATTCTATTTATTAAATGTCATATTATATGGTTCTGACAACTTGTTCTGAACTCTGATTTCTGATGAATTGATGATGGCCTAATTTGCTTTTCAACACCATTTGAATTTGGGAGACGAATTAGATCTTTATTTTCAAAACTATACTATTTATATTGGTACATGAATTAATCCTAACTAATCTAACTAACCTAACCTATATCTAAGATTGGCCTTTGTGGCATTGTACCGAGGACGTAGGCGCATTTCCTCACTGTATCGCAATCAATACTGATGCGGTGGGCGAGGAATTACTCTTGTATAGTTATTCAAAAATTCTCCGGTCTGTGGTTAAAAAGCAAAAGCTCGCCTTAACGTAGCTTTGGCGGTATACTCGTAACGGGTGCATGGTTGATATGTATCGCATAATGCGGTCCCGGCCACTTGGTTCTGATGTCTGATGATTGTCGAATTAGTTCTTTGTCATTTGTTCTCGGTGTTCAAGTTTGCAACCTTTCGGTTTATTGTGGCAGTACTGCCAATATAGAATTTAAAAGTTTGACGTTTCCCCCCTCCCTAGGATTGGCGAAAACGTCAGTGTGATTTAAAACCGTCGTTTAGTCAACACAGTTCTCGCTTTCGCAACTTTCTTTCGTATTACAATTTAAACACCATTGACACGTACCGTAGCTCAGTCAATATATTATAATAGTGGAAGCAGCAAGTGCTAAGGAGCCCTCAAGACCGTGTCTGTAAGGCGGACGCTAGGCTAAGTTGGACGCTGAAGGTAACGATTTAGGTGACTTCAGCTGGCCGGAGGAGCCCGATCTGAACCGACAGCAGAACAGCAAAGCCTGGGATCCAATCTCCAGCATCCGGAACAGAAGGTAACCTTATTCACTTCGCTTTGGTTTCCCGTAATTTTGAATTAGCAACAACGTTCTTGCTCACCCACCCTAACGTATTCTCATTCAAAATACTTTCGTCGTAACAGTTAATTTTCGAATTTATTTACAGTCCACTTCTTTCGTTTCATTGACATTTTTGGTCCTTCGAGCCTTCATGATGCTCAAATAAAGCTTTTGAGTACCATGCCGAGGAGTGAACATCGGGAAATTTGTAGTTACACGGCGACGTTCGACTCAAAACTTAGGTTAGTAAGAGCGCGCTTAATGAGGGATTTAAAAGACGCAAATACGAAAACGAAACAACTTATTATGCCAAAATTGCCGAAGTTACAGATTAAGCCTTTCGATGCTAGGGTTGAGAATTGGATATCATTTATCGAACTTTTTAATTCTCTAGTGCATAAACGCACAGATATTGCGCCAGTTGAGAAGTTGCATTATTTGTTATCGAGTGTGCAAAATGAGGCATATGATTTGATAAAAAATTACCCTGTCAATGATGAGAACTATAACCTGGCATATGACACACTATATAGGCAATATAATAAACCTAGACTTATAGCAACAACCTACTATGAAAAGTTAGTTCAATGTGAAGCGGTGAAGGGATGTCGGCCTAGTGACCTGCAGCGGGTTCATAGGGTTTTTAATGAAAACTTGTCGATATTGAAAGGCTTTAAGTTACCTGATGTTAATTTCATGCTTGTGCAATTACTGTGGTCGAAGCTTGATAAAAGCACTAAAGAGCAATTTGAGCTAGAGCATAACTCGGATGACATCCCTGTGTTTAGTGAATTGCAGGATTTTATAGAAAAGAGATATCGGGCTTTAGATACTGTAGGATTTACAGGGTCTATTGCCAGTTCCGCTCAATCTAGTATTAATAGGCCTATTAGAAGGGCAAAGACAGCTTTGTTTGTGTCTGCTCCATGTTGTGTTTTGTGCAGGGAAGGACATAAGTTGGAATCATGTCCAACTTTTTTGGGATATGACCCAGACACCCGTTTCAAGTTAGTTAAACAAAAGAGGTTGTGTATTTTGTGTTTGGCAGATTCACATTCAGTGAAGGCTTGTAAGTCGGAGGAGCGGTGTGAGCATTGCAGATTTTCACACAACACACTATTGCATTTCAACCGACCTAATTCGTGTGTATCCTTGTCTGTGGATACAGAGACACCTGTGGACTCTCAGACCCAGCTATCCATGTTAGCAAATACCCATGTGTTCCCTACTCTATTTGCTACAGCTAAGGTACTGGTAAGAGATAAATTTGGTGGTCTTGTACCTGTACGGGCAGTATTGGATTGTGCTAGTGGGTGTAACTTTATAACCGAGAGTTGTGCTGAGAAACTAGGTATCAATGTCATACATGGGAGGTACGCGGTTGATGGTATAGGTCAGGCATCAGCCCAGCCACATGGCTTAGTTTCATTAGTTGTGCGACCAAGTGTTGGTGAAGTCAAAGCCGCATTCTCCATTGAAGCCTATCTGTTGCCTAGAATATGTCCAGATCTGCCAACTGAACACATCGACATTCCGTCACGGCACCACACTAAGGACCAGCAACTTGCTGATCCCGGTTTTCATACCCCAGGACCTGTTGACATGCTGTTGAGCGTCAACATTTTCGCTTCGTCGTTGCGTCCAGGCCTGATCAATGGTGACTGCGGTCAAGCAACTGCCCTTAACAGTGCTTTCGGATGGCTCTTGATGGGTGGTGCTGCCACCACTGAAGTAGCTCCTAACTCTCGAACTGACTCTTGTTCTCGCTCTGAGTTTCGCTCTCTCTCTGGCTCTCGCTCTTCCTCTGATTCTCGCTCTCGCTCCGATTCTCGATCTCGACCCGACTCTAGCTCTCACTTAGATTCTCGCACTCGCTTAGATTCTCGCCCTCGCTTAGATTCTCGCTCTCGACCCGACTCTCGCTCTCACTCCGATTCTCGCTCTCGCTTTGACTCTCGCTCTCACTCCGATTCTCGCTCTCGCTCCGACTCTCGCTCTCACTCTGATTCTCGCTCTCGCTCCCACTCTCGCTCTCACTCCGATTCTCGCTCTCGCTCCGACTCTCGCTCTCACTCCGATTCTCGCTCTCGCTCCGACTCTCGCCCCCGATTCGCCTCGCCTTTCGTTTTTCGTGCTCGATCTTCTCGTCAGCCTCAATCCCTCTCAGCTATAACTTTATTCTCCATTATCGCTTGCCTATCTGCTCTTGCCTTCACATCCATTCTCGTTGTCACTCTCATTCTAGTTCTCGGGCTCACCATTACTGTCGCTGTCGCTATTACTCTTGTCGTCGGTTCGCCTATCACTATATCGTCTTTATCGCCCTTCTGTCGGTGCTCTGGACTCCGAAATTACTCTCGTTCCTGTAGTCAAGCAACCTTTCGCTCTCGTTGTGACACTCGTTCCCTCTCTTGCTCTCGCGTCAGGTCATCTGATGGTAGACGGACGCCTCGCTCGAGACTCGCACGGCAACGGTATTAGCGTCTAACCTTTATTATAAATGTGTCGTGTCGTCTTTCCTTTGGGTTAATTAGTTTCATTTTCTCGTTCGTATTTTTCCAGTATTCTCTGGGTTAAAACACTGTCGTATTTTGGTAGGCGGATAATGTTCAAGTTTGCAACCTTTCGGTTTATTGTGGCAGTACTGCCAATATAGAATTTAAAAGTTTGACGTTTCCCCCCTCCCTAGGATTGGCGAAAACGTCAGTGTGATTTAAAACCGTCGTTTAGTCAACACAGTTCTCGCTTTCGCAACTTTCTTTCGTATTACAATTTAAACACCATTGACACGTACCGTAGCTCAGTCAATATATTATAATAGTGGAAGCAGCAAGTGCTAAGGAGCCCTCAAGACCGTGTCTGTAAGGCGGACGCTAGGCTAAGTTGGACGCTGAAGGTAACGATTTAGGTGACTTCAGCTGGCCGGAGGAGCCCGATCTGAACCGACAGCAGAACAGCAAAGCCTGGGATCCAATCTCCAGCATCCGGAACAGAAGGTAACCTTATTCACTTCGCTTTGGTTTCCCGTAATTTTGAATTAGCAACAACGTTCTTGCTCACCCACCCTAACGTATTCTCATTCAAAATACTTTCGTCGTAACAGTTAATTTTCGAATTTATTTACAGTCCACTTCTTTCGTTTCATTGACACTCGGTGATTGGCTTATTGAACAATTGTATGGGTATATCATATCATTCATGATTGGTACTATACCTATTTGTTGCAGGAGTTTTAAATTGTATTATTTTGTGTATACTAAAATAATCTTATTATGTAATTTAAAAATATTGTTTTTCTAGTTCCTAGAATAAATAAACACTATTATTCTATTATTTGTTCTATTGGTGATAGAACTCTACGGAAACGCATCCCATTACCTACTTAACAGTTTTCCTGAAGCCATCAGGTGTCAGGCCAACAAAAATAAATTTAAGAAGCTTTTAAAAACACACTTCCATAATTTGCCATGTCAATAATAATATATGCTCATAATTATTAACTGTTGACACCTATGTATAACTATTTTAAATAATGTAACTTCAGTCAAACTCTGAAGAGTTTTGTAGAACAATTACCAATTCTAAGATCCACATGTACTATTAATAATAAATTAAAAAAAATATCGATAGGTTAAAAACAAACCATGGGGAATCATCAATCTGCAGTGTCCACAGGAGAGACGCAACTATTTAATCTACGCGTATACCTATAATCGGAACACGACCAACATCCAACTTGTTGAGTAGACGTGTAATATCTATGCGCGGCCACCGTCAGCGACATCGTTCAATAATTAAGACCATAAATTAAATAGTAATAAATATAAATAAAAAAGCGAACGCCACAGACAAACTCTAGACGGCGCATTAGGGATATAAATTAAACTTGTACGATAACGGCAAAATACTGAGTCTGCCTGCGATGGATGTAACGTCATGCCCGAAATGTCAAGATATTATTAAACATAAAAATCCGATTGTCGTTAAAATATGGGCACATTACGGGTTCTTTGTTGTTTACGAAGAAATCGTTACAAACACAAAACCATATAAATTCATATAAAATTATACCATCGAACACAAGGTCAACATCCAGGCTTTAAAGGGGTTTAATCTTCGGTATCCGAACCACAAGTCCGCTCACTTGGAAAGAAGTATATGTCGGTGAAGATTTTTAACAGACTACCTGAAGATCTAAAGTCCCCAGATTGCATACGCTTCAAAACTAAATTATTTGATTGGTGCTCAGGTAGGCTGTACTACGATATTAATGAGCATTTTGAAAACGACACTACATGATATTAGTACTTATACTTACTTCCTGACATCTCGATTGATAGCATAGTGGAGCGTATTTTATTTTATTTCTTTTCGCTCACATAATTAATATTATGTTTATTTTATTGATCATCTGTACTCGTAACACTTTTTATGACATGACATTGACTTCTTTATCTTAGCAGTAATAATAATCATTTCATAATTTTATATCATGCATTATAATATTCATAATTCTAATATATTGACATTAAGATTTTTATCCAATGACATGTAATGAAAATCTATTGTGCGCCATAATTATATTGGCTGATTGTGAAGAACTACAAAACTAATGTACACCATTTATTACTACTCACTTTCATACAATAAATTTTTTGAATTTATGCAGTTTAACCTGTCCAGATCCACTTATTTTATATTCTGTAACCTACCTTACCTTATTTTGTATACAGGTGTAGTGGGAAATTACTTGCCTTCGGAAACGTTCGTAAACACATGCTGTTTCAGGCAGTGTCACCGAGTCTGACTGAAGTAGCATGACAGCTATTACTGTCAGTCTCAGTGAGATAGACTGAAACAGCATGACGTTGACGAACGTTTGCGAAGGCAAGTCATTTCTCACTACATCTGTACCTACGTGTGTAGATCGGGTTTTCTAAGTTCACTCCTAGTCGCTAGTTAAATAGGTAATAAGATACCACCCCATCCGGTCCCACGGTATATATTTAACTTAACTAATATAGTTGCAGAAGCATCTAAATGTCGTGAGTTCTAATTATCTATATGCTCCATCTTGTAGTTGAGGTGATCTGTGATCGCAAAACGAGGAGTTTTGAAATATTATTTTAGTAATAACGTAATTACTGCGCTTGCGCCGCGGGGCTAGGGTTCCTCGTCCAGTTTGTGCTAAATTTAGGTCCTAAAGGATCAGGGGAGGGGAACCTGTAACATGGATAGTATTTTTATTTCATGGTTGGTAATTACGTTATGCCATGGTATTTTAGAAAAAGTTCACCTTGTTTTAAATTTGTTATAAAGGTTACAAGCTAAAGATAATAATTTGAACGGATCTATTATCAATTGGTCCTTCGGACCGGATCAATAACAAAACTAACACAGGAGGTAAACAGAAATAAAGTATTAGTGCAAATGACTATTGGAAAATGAGATGCGGACGTTTTTGGTAATTATAGTGAGCAATGACTAAATATATTCGACTCAATTGTTTATTTAACATTTTCAGTCAAGGGAACTTTCAGTACGATATTCTGACGACTAGCAATTTGTACAAAGGTGTGGCCTGTCTAAGTACCAGATAACTGGCTCAAAATAGAATCGCGATATAACTTTTTATGATCAGGCGATTTGAAGTACCTATAGCCGTACTATGACTTTGCAAGTATCGGTAACGTTAAGTTTTATTAGATACGTAATGCATTCTTTACGATTTAAAACCTAACGTACCCTATGCTTTCCAACTCATGGTACGGCTACTATACCGTTGAACGCATCACTATTTTTCTAACACTGTAAACTTTACCATCACCAGCACGCCCACGCCATCTCCTCTATTCTCGTCACAACCCGGCAATACCCGCGGCGCCGGCGCCGGCGATCCGCGATAACCTGCGCGCGCGCCGCCGCCCACAACGGCGTAAGCGCCGCGGCGGTAGATGGCGCTTGTGACGTTTTTGACGGAGTGCGACCTGGCCCACGGCCAAAGGCTGCCGACTTAGTTTGGCAAATTTGCTTCCTTGTTATAGTGGGAAACCATGTTTACGTATTTTTTTGTTTACGTGTCTGAGAGTATGCAAAAAGAACGTCTAGTAAGTAGGTACCTATACTCGCCTAATGTATAATAATGTTAAATAAGTACGGCGTGTAACAAAAAGTTCGGTGATCCGTTTGGGGCCCTCCGGTGTTCATAGGTCACCAAAATATAATGTGTCTGCTTTTTCTTTGAGATGCCACTTAATGATTTATTCTGTATAGTTCGATGACTCGAGAATGGTTCATCATCATCAGCCCGCCTGCGAATCTCTTCGAAAATCATCACAAACTACAATCCAAAATGTTTTTTGAGAGATAATTATTTATCCCTTAACGCAATTATAATTATAAGTTATTACCGTAAAGGGAAGAATAAATTGACAATATATGTACAAAAAAATAAACTGGTATTTCAATAATTTTGTCATAGGTCCCAAGGGTGATACATGATTAATACTATCAGTGTTACTATTTACAATCAACATGCTAGCTAATAGTATTCAACACGTTGACTTAAGTTCGTATTATTCAATTATTAGTCAACATAATACGAATTAACTTGTTACCGACTTCATCAAGTATTATAACATTGCCCTACATACGACGCAAATCGCGATTGAGCGCTGCAAACGATTTGTATCGCATAATATGTTTAATTGGTCATGAATACATAACACAATTGTTGCATATGATACGTGTGGAATTGAAATAGGGGTCGTTTTACATGCCATGCGCGGGCGCAGCCGATGCGAGATTACTAGTAATTGTCGTGGGCATTTAGCATAACTAGGTATTCGGAAGCATACCAAGTGTGAGAACATGGTGACATAGTGGCGCTGGGTGAAATCAATTAAGATGTATGCAAATATTTGTGTCATGTACAAATGGATAGAATGCAGAATGCTGTATAGTAAGGTGATTCACGTTTGTATGAAAAAAATAATAATGAGGCATTATTTTGTAACACCATTACGTTGATAATATAGTTCTATTACCGCAAATACCAGCAATCTGCACAAATCAGCTTTTGGCAGAATCAATTTAATTGTCATGATCATGATAACATACTCGTACGCGCACATGGCTGGTATTTGCAGTAATAGGACGATATATACCAAGTTTCGTAATTTTAAACTCCAAAGCGGTACTCAACGCCTTTTAAAAATGGAATGAAAATGGTATGAAACTAAAAAAAAAAATACATTATTTTATTTTTATGATTTTTTTATGTCAGTAATTTTGCCCAATCCCTCTTTGAGTATACGGAGAGGCTTGAGCCCAGAATTGCATGCAGCAGGAGATAGACACAATTATTTTCTAAATTTTGGGACGTTTACCTACGTCATTTTCTATCATCCTATCCTAATCTTCACTAACTATATAGTACGACGATTCACTATAAACTAATAGACCTTAAATACGTAGAACTAGAAAACACCCTGACTAAGGAACAAATGTGTTTCAGGTGTAATTACAGAAAGACATGCCTTCATCACGATTCGGACTTGCGACCACCAACTTCGCAGGCAGGGTCACCACTGACAGAGCTACAGAGGCCGTCGTTGTAATCAATAATCATGAAGGTTAATATATAATACGAGTAGGTATACCTGGATTTCTGTAAAAGTGTACAATCGAAGTAATCGCCCCTATTTGGCCCCCCAGAGACGAAGAGATCGGTGTCAGAGATTTCGCAGATATCGGCGATCAGTAGCCCTGCCGGTGCCGCGAACTATCAAATCCGTATTCCGAGCATCTGTCACTGCCACTCCAAAGAAGGCGTCATCAGAGTGACAGGGACAAATACCCGAAGTTTACCATTTTCGAAATATTCAGTGTCAGCAACGGTTCCATCACCTTTATTGGCTCCTATTTTCGAGGTAGCGGGGTTCAAAACTGTCAGTTATAATCTAGTCTAATTTGTCAGCCTAATACCTGAGAAGCTGCGAAATTTAAACACAAAAAATATTTGATTTTTCGTATTCACATTTTTGTACTTTCAACGAATTGACAGGCTAATATTTCGGCAATTTGATAATAATCAAATTTTCTTTGGTGTCATCAACTCATCAACATTAGCTAGTGAGCATCCGCTACCCTACATAGGCCTCTCTTCGCCTATGCGATTCGTCCCGATCCTATAGGGTCATTTTCTGCATACGAAACTTGTAAAAATGATATAAGATCCTATGCAAATACTAATCATAGTGGACACACTACTGCGATCGCCAATCCGCTTATTTAATGCATCCATATGCATAGGTATATTAGGTATAGATAGTTCCACGAGAGTTGAGGTCACACACACATCAACATGTTATGTAAACACACAGGGAATTTGAAATTAGTGTTCTTTTTTCGTACTGATAGCAAACTCAATTGCAACTGTAAGATTGACCAAAATGTTTGTTCAAGGGATTTGCTTCAATATTTTGACGCAAGTCATTCATTCATTCAATACATTTTTTGCAATGATAAGAATAAGAATAAGAATGGTTTATTTGGTGGTCATACAATACAGAACAATAAATACAAGTATCAAACAGTAAGGATTTGAACACCAAAAAGGATGCCACTCAGCATGTGTCGTGTCAGATGACACGACGCTGGTTTTCATTAATACTTCATTTGGATGTGTGTGTAATCATGCACCTCAAACACCTCAACTCTGGTGAAATTACCTATAATCGGAGAGGCCTATGTCCAGCAGTCGACTGCGATAGGCTGATGATGTATGTATATGTTATGCAATAAACGATAAGACAGTTTGTATGTAATGGTGATTAACATCATCTGTCCACACCCGATAAACGAGGCATTTCATTCAAGTTCAACATAGTAAGCACAATGTAGTTGGATGAAACAGGAACCATTAAACGGCGTAGCGTAAAGGTACTTATCTACATAAATAAACACTAAGTAATAAGATAATAACAGTAGTTATAAGCACTAAAGCTGAAGCTCAGCATTTTTTAAACCACTCTTTGTAATGTAACGATTCTTGCAACTACTATATTACTTAATATAATAAAATCAAATGCAAATTCAAAGTTACTAATTTCAATTCGCAAAACGATTGAGACTAGGTACAATAAAAACTTACAAAATAATTAAGGCCAGTGGCACAATTATAAATAGAATATTATTTAAACAAAGGATGAACAATATTGCTTTGCTCTTCCGCGATACAGAATGTGTAGTTAATTAGTGTAACCCGCTATAATTACTTGCGTATTTTTTGCATGCAATTAATTTTCCCACCCTCCCGCCGCAAAAATAAATACGCAAATAACTATAACAAACCACCACCAATAACACTATACTCGACACGTGTTTCGCCTCTCTACGAGGCATCATCAGGAGTTGACGATGTTGTCGGTCTGGTGTCCGGCAACAGAATGAGCTGTCCTGTCTGGTCGGCCATATTTATAACCTCACCCTGACCCCGCCCACTACCCCCTTCTCCCCCCCTGGTAACGGAAAAAATTCTTAATAACGGCGATGACGCAACATTTAGCTGCTCGTTAATAATTACACCTCTACCGTTGTACCTAACTATTTCCAATTGTTCCAGAACGTTCAAACGTAAACCTTTATCACAAACGTGCAGAACATTAAAAGAGTGGTCCTCAGATAAACTATGGTCACTCTCTATCAAATGCTTCGCGAAATTTGAACGTTCTGGATGGTTATGCCTATAAGATGTAACATGCTCCTTATACCTTGTGTTAAAATTACGGCCCGTTTGCCCCACGTACACCTTATTACAATCATCACAAGTTAGCTTATACACACCAGATTTCTTGCCCGTCTCAATTTGATCTTTGCCGTTACAAAGTTTTGAATGTAACGTATTGTTTGTCTTAAAAGCAACATTAATATTATTAGACTTCAAAACTTTGTAAATATCATCTGATAGTTTGCCAACATACGTAATGCTTGCCTGAAATTTCTTGGTGGGTTCAGACGGCCGCGCAGCATACAACATATCATTGATCATGCCATTCTGTTTCTTTCTGATTATACCATCCACAACTGACTTATCGTAGCCGTTAGAAACCGCCAAGTGATAGATGTTATTCAATTCTAGCTGATAATGCTCATCAGAAAGAGGGACAGTCAACAATCTATGCACATAACAATGAAAAGCCGCTAACTTATGTTGCCACGGATGTGTAGAAGAAGCCGGTATAACTGCGTCAGTCTGTGTAGGCTTACGGAAAATTCGGAAATCGTGTCTGTTATTAACCCTTGTGATCGTCAAGTCCAGGAAATTAAGTGAATTGTCTTGCTCTAATTCTTTCTTAAACTTAATTTTCGGGTGCTTGTTATTAACCTCGGTAAAAAATGCATCCAGCTGTGTTACACTGCCCGTCCAACAAATAATTAGATCGTCCACGTACCTAAAATAATACAAAATATCCCTATTACCTACAATATGCTGGTTTTCAAAGTCATCCATAAAAATATCAGCCATTAAAGGACTCAATGGTGAACCCATTGCCAAACCATCATTTTGGGGGTCAATATTACCTGCAAAATGATGGTTTGGCAATGGGTTCACCATTGAGTCCTTTAATGGCTGATATTTTTATGGATGACTTTGAAAACCAGCATATTGTAGGTAATAGGGATATTTTGTATTATTTTAGGTACGTGGACGATCTAATTATTTGTTGGACGGGCAGTGTAACACAGCTGGATGCATTTTTTACCGAGGTTAATAACAAGCACCCGAAAATTAAGTTTAAGAAAGAATTAGAGCAAGACAATTCACTTAATTTCCTGGACTTGACGATCACAAGGGTTAATAACAGACACGATTTCCGAATTTTCCGTAAGCCTACACAGACTGACGCAGTTATACCGGCTTCTTCTACACATCCGTGGCAACATAAGTTAGCGGCTTTTCATTGTTATGTGCATAGATTGTTGACTGTCCCTCTTTCTGATGAGCATTATCAGCTAGAATTGAATAACATCTATCACTTGGCGGTTTCTAACGGCTACGATAAGTCAGTTGTGGATGGTATAATCAGAAAGAAACAGAATGGCATGATCAATGATATGTTGTATGCTGCGCGGCCGTCTGAACCCACCAAGAAATTTCAGGCAAGCATTACGTATGTTGGCAAACTATCAGATGATATTTACAAAGTTTTGAAGTCTAATAATATTAATGTTGCTTTTAAGACAAACAATACGTTACATTCAAAACTTTGTAACGGCAAAGATCAAATTGAGACGGGCAAGAAATCTGGTGTGTATAAGCTAACTTGTGATGATTGTAATAAGGTGTACGTGGGGCAAACGGGCCGTAATTTTAACACAAGGTATAAGGAGCATGTTACATCTTATAGGCATAACCATCCAGAACGTTCAAATTTCGCGAAGCATTTGATAGAGAGTGACCATAGTTTATCTGAGGACCACTCTTTTAATGTTCTGCACGTTTGTGATAAAGGTTTACGTTTGAACGTTCTGGAACAATTGGAAATAGTTAGGTACAACGGTAGAGGTGTAATTATTAACGAGCAGCTAAATGTTGCGTCATCGCCGTTATTAAGAATTTTTTCCGTTACCAGGGGGGGAGAAGGGGGTAGTGGGCGGGGTCAGGGTGAGGTTATAAATATGGCCGACCAGACAGGACAGCTCATTCTGTTGCCGGACACCAGACCGACAACATCGTCAACTCCTGATGATGCCTCGTAGAGAGGCGAAACACGTGTCGAGTATAGTGTTATTGGTGGTGGTTTGTTATAGTTATTTGCGTATTTATTTTTGCGGCGGGAGGGTGGGAAAATTAATTGCATGCAAAAAATACGCAAGTAATTATAGCGGGTTACACTAATTAACTACACATTCTGTATCGCGGAAGAGCAAAGCAATATTGTTCATCCTTTAATATGGACTTCCGCAAAGTAACGCCTGATTCAATTAATTACTTAAAAACAGCTAGCGTGGCTGAGCAGGCACGACTTTATGTCAAATTAACGAAACAGCATCGTGCAGCTGTCCAGAATGTTTGGTTTAACCAGCGATGTAAGCAGCTGAATGTTGTACCTAATTACATCCATTTCCGTTGTAGTAGTACTAGCAGGTCGGCAAGGTTGGCAATTAATAAGGCTCAAAAGGTCTGGCTCAACGAAGAATCTCGCCATTGGTTTACAGTTAGAGACAATTTAAAATTGCATCTTAAGGTTCTGTATTCCGAACTTTCATTTAAGCTGCATAATCTCGAGTTTGATATTCTTGACCAAAAGGCCAGATACTTCGCGTCAGAACTTGCTCACGAGATGTATATTGCACAGCTTAACAAATTGCACAGATTAACTGCAGCTTCTAATTCTTCCTTAGGCAGAGGTGAAATAGTACCACCAACTCATCACCAGTTCCACCCTCGCATGAAGAACCTCACTACTGTCGAATTTTCGGGAAATGAAGTAGGTCTTTTGGAGAAGGGATTGAAATATAACTTCCAGCCTAAGCTAAAACAGGGAGTTCTTGAAAATTTGGCTGTGGATGCCGAGGTTGCTATTGTTCGGGGGCGTGGTGAGGTAGACACAAAAACCATGGTAGCTAATGTTATTAAAGGTGCTGGTCTAGTAGAGGATGCGGGGGTACGATCTAATATGTTGTTATTAAGATCTATACAACAAAAGGTGCAAGATAATGATCTAGTGGTTTCAAAGGCAGACAAAGGCAATTGCATTGTGATCATGGAACGGGGTCAATATAATCAGAAAGTATTAGATATTATCCAAGGTGATGGCTTTTCTATCTTACGGAAAGACCCAACTCCAGCGTTCCAGAAAGATCTTAGGCATGCGGTTAAGGATTCTTCGTTTGTGTTTGAAACCGAGCATGAGAAGAATATGGTTATCCCCATGAATCCACGAGCTCCTGTTCTTTATGGTCTTCCAAAGATTCATAAAGATAATATTCCGATTCGTCCAGTGGTGTCATACTTGGGTGCACCAACTTATAATTTAGCAAAGAGACTGAATTGCATTATTAGAAATAAATCCCAATTTCGGCCTAAGTTTTGTTTAAAGAATAGTTTAGATCTAGTAGAGAGGATCAAGGGTATTAACTTGCCTGAGAATGCTATCCTTCTTTCGTTGGATGTAGACAGTTTGTTTACGAATGTACCGTATGTCGAAACATTGGACATCCTTCGTGGTATGTTTGAAAGACAGCGGCTGCATCCGGGAGAGGTGGATGAATTATTGCAACTCACTGCTATTTGTATGAAACAAAATTATTTTAGATTTGGGGGTCAATATTACCTGCAAAATGATGGTTTGGCAATGGGTTCACCATTGAGTCCTTTAATGGCTGATATTTTTATGGATGACTTTGAAAACCAGCATATTGTAGGTAATAGGGATATTTTGTATTATTTTAGGTACGTGGACGATCTAATTATTTGTTGGACGGGCAGTGTAACACAGCTGGATGCATTTTTTACCGAGGTTAATAACAAGCACCCGAAAATTAAGTTTAAGAAAGAATTAGAGCAAGACAATTCACTTAATTTCCTGGACTTGACGATCACAAGGGTTAATAACAGACACGATTTCCGAATTTTCCGTAAGCCTACACAGACTGACGCAGTTATACCGGCTTCTTCTACACATCCGTGGCAACATAAGTTAGCGGCTTTTCATTGTTATGTGCATAGATTGTTGACTGTCCCTCTTTCTGATGAGCATTATCAGCTAGAATTGAATAACATCTATCACTTGGCGGTTTCTAACGGCTACGATAAGTCAGTTGTGGATGGTATAATCAGAAAGAAACAGAATGGCATGATCAATGATATGTTGTATGCTGCGCGGCCGTCTGAACCCACCAAGAAATTTCAGGCAAGCATTACGTATGTTGGCAAACTATCAGATGATATTTACAAAGTTTTGAAGTCTAATAATATTAATGTTGCTTTTAAGACAAACAATACGTTACATTCAAAACTTTGTAACGGCAAAGATCAAATTGAGACGGGCAAGAAATCTGGTGTGTATAAGCTAACTTGTGATGATTGTAATAAGGTGTACGTGGGGCAAACGGGCCGTAATTTTAACACAAGATATAAGGAGCATGTTACATCTTATAGGCATAACCATCCAGAACGTTCAAATTTCGCGAAGCATTTGATAGAGAGTGACCATAGTTTATCTGAGGACCACTCTTTTAATGTTCTGCACGTTTGTGATAAAGGTTTACGTTTGAACGTTCTGGAACAATTGGAAATAGTTAGGTACAACGGTAGAGGTGTAATTATTAACGAGCAGCTAAATGTTGCGTCATCGCCGTTATTAAGAATTTTTTCCGTTACCAGGGGGGGAGAAGGGGGTAGTGGGCGGGGTCAGGGTGAGGTTATAAATATGGCCGACCAGACAGGACAGCTCATTCTGTTGCCGGACACCAGACCGACAACATCGTCAACTCCTGATGATGCCTCGTAGAGAGGCGAAACACGTGTCGAGTATAGTGTTATTGGTGGTGGTTTGTTATAGTTATTTGCGTATTTATTTTTGCGGCGGGAGGGTGGGAAAATTAATTGCATGCAAAAAATACGCAAGTAATTATAGCGGGTTACACTAATTAACTACACATTCTGTATCGCGGAAGAGCAAAGCAATATTGTTCATCCTTTAATATGGACTTCCGCAAAGTAACGCCTGATTCAATTAATTACTTAAAAACAGCTAGCGTGGCTGAGCAGGCACGACTTTATGTCAAATTAACGAAACAGCATCGTGCAGCTGTCCAGAATGTTTGGTTTAACCAGCGATGTAAGCAGCTGAATGTTGTACCTAATTACATCCATTTCCGTTGTAGTAGTACTAGCAGGTCGGCAAGGTTGGCAATTAATAAGGCTCAAAAGGTCTGGCTCAACGAAGAATCTCGCCATTGGTTTACAGTTAGAGACAATTTAAAATTGCATCTTAAGGTTCTGTATTCCGAACTTTCATTTAAGCTGCATAATCTCGAGTTTGATATTCTTGACCAAAAGGCCAGATACTTCGCGTCAGAACTTGCTCACGAGATGTATATTGCACAGCTTAACAAATTGCACAGATTAACTGCAGCTTCTAATTCTTCCTTAGGCAGAGGTGAAATAGTACCACCAACTCATCACCAGTTCCACCCTCGCATGAAGAACCTCACTACTGTCGAATTTTCGGGAAATGAAGTAGGTCTTTTGGAGAAGGGATTGAAATATAACTTCCAGCCTAAGCTAAAACAGGGAGTTCTTGAAAATTTGGCTGTGGATGCCGAGGTTGCTATTGTTCGGGGGCGTGGTGAGGTAGACACAAAAACCATGGTAGCTAATGTTATTAAAGGTGCTGGTCTAGTAGAGGATGCGGGGGTACGATCTAATATGTTGTTATTAAGATCTATACAACAAAAGGTGCAAGATAATGATCTAGTGGTTTCAAAGGCAGACAAAGGCAATTGCATTGTGATCATGGAACGGGGTCAATATAATCAGAAAGTATTAGATATTATCCAAGGTGATGGCTTTTCTATCTTACGGAAAGACCCAACTCCAGCGTTCCAGAAAGATCTTAGGCATGCGGTTAAGGATTCTTCGTTTGTGTTTGAAACCGAGCATGAGAAGAATATGGTTATCCCCATGAATCCACGAGCTCCTGTTCTTTATGGTCTTCCAAAGATTCATATAGATAATATTCCGATTCGTCCAGTGGTGTCATACTTGGGTGCACCAACTTATAATTTAGCAAAGAGACTGAATTGCATTATTAGAAATAAATCCCAATTTCGGCCTAAGTTTTGTTTAAAGAATAGTTTAGATCTAGTAGAGAGGATCAAGGGTATTAACTTGCCTGAGAATGCTATCCTTCTTTCGTTGGATGTAGACAGTTTGTTTACGAATGTACCGTATGTCGAAACATTGGACATCCTTCGTGGTATGTTTGAAAGACAGCGGCTGCATCCGGGAGAGGTGGATGAATTATTGCAACTCACTGCTATTTGTATGAAACAAAATTATTTTAGATTCGGGGGTCAATATTACCTGCAAAATGATGGTTTGGCAATGGGTTCACCATTGAGTCCTTTAATGGCTGATATTTTTATGGATGACTTTGAAAACCAGCATATTGTAGGTAATAGGGATATTTTGTATTATTTTAGGTACGTGGACGATCTAATTATTTGTTGGACGGGCAGTGTAACACAGCTGGATGCATTTTTTACCGAGGTTAATAACAAGCACCCGAAAATTAAGTTTAAGAAAGAATTAGAGCAAGACAATTCACTTAATTTCCTGGACTTGACGATCACAAGGGTTAATAACAGACACGATTTCCGAATTTTCCGTAAGCCTACACAGACTGACGCAGTTATACCGGCTTCTTCTACACATCCGTGGCAACATAAGTTAGCGGCTTTTCATTGTTATGTGCATAGATTGTTGACTGTCCCTCTTTCTGATGAGCATTATCAGCTAGAATTGAATAACATCTATCACTTGGCGGTTTCTAACGGCTACGATAAGTCAGTTGTGGATGGTATAATCAGAAAGAAACAGAATGGCATGATCAATGATATGTTGTATGCTGCGCGGCCGTCTGAACCCACCAAGAAATTTCAGGCAAGCATTACGTATGTTGGCAAACTATCAGATGATATTTACAAAGTTTTGAAGTCTAATAATATTAATGTTGCTTTTAAGACAAACAATACGTTACATTCAAAACTTTGTAACGGCAAAGATCAAATTGAGACGGGCAAGAAATCTGGTGTGTATAAGCTAACTTGTGATGATTGTAATAAGGTGTACGTGGGGCAAACGGGCCGTAATTTTAACACAAGATATAAGGAGCATGTTACATCTTATAGGCATAACCATCCAGAACGTTCAAATTTCGCGAAGCATTTGATAGAGAGTGACCATAGTTTATCTGAGGACCACTCTTTTAATGTTCTGCACGTTTGTGATAAAGGTTTACGTTTGAACGTTCTGGAACAATTGGAAATAGTTAGGTACAACGGTAGAGGTGTAATTATTAACGAGCAGCTAAATGTTGCGTCATCGCCGTTATTAAGAATTTTTTCCGTTACCAGGGGGGGAGAAGGGGGTAGTGGGCGGGGTCAGGGTGAGGTTATAAATATGGCCGACCAGACAGGACAGCTCATTCTGTTGCCGGACACCAGACCGACAACATCGTCAACTCCTGATGATGCCTCGTAGAGAGGCGAAACACGTGTCGAGTATAGTGTTATTGGTGGTGGTTTGTTATAGTTATTTGCGTATTTATTTTTGCGGCGGGAGGGTGGGAAAATTAATTGCATGCAAAAAATACGCAAGTAATTATAGCGGGTTACACTAATTAACTACACATTCTGTATCGCGGAAGAGCAAAGCAATATTGTTCATCCTTTAATATGGACTTCCGCAAAGTAACGCCTGATTCAATTAATTATTATTTAAACACACTGAAACTGAAACTATAATATTAGGCTGTCTAAATGCACCACTTCTTTGGATCACACACAGAATCTGTTGCCGCTGCATGTACATAGATAATTTCATTAAATTGTTGAATATATCTCATCAAATCAAAATATATTATGAAATGAGAAATAAAATGTTTATTGAGACAAGATAAAAAAAATACATTAACAAGTTTTACAGTGGTTCCTAAACTATTATTTTGTATACCTTCTGATAAGCTTTACAGTGATCCTTAAACTTTTAAAAATGCTTCGCTTTTAGCGATAATTTGTCTGCTCCTTTGTTATAGGCATTTTTTCTTTTGTATGGTGAGCAATATAGAGTCTTCTATTGACGTAAAGCGTAAAGTCCTTATGAAAGATTGATATTTTAATTCACATGACATACTTTTGTCTAAGTATTTGCAAAGAGTTTCACGATTTTTCGCCTAACACTACACAACAATGATTTAAAACTACAACACAACGTTACAAAGTTGGCAGTTTATGTTAACTGCAAGACATTTAAATAGTTCAATAGAGTAACAAAATAACACCTTATTTGTAACCTCACGGCTAAAACGAAGTTCCCATACTGCGCGCGCGCTCCTTGCATCGCAATGCTTGTACCGTCCAATCCAAAAAGGGCGTAAGTGCATCCATTTTGCCTGTACTTACGTCTTTTTCGTAAACAGGGAAACGCCGATCGTAATTTCTGTGCACCGCCAGAATCCTAAGTGCGGTAAGTAAAGTATACCGTGGTGTTTTGTCTCGTTTGGCTGGTGTGGGGGGAGGGAGACGGAGATGGGAATTAGGCAATTGCGTGGACAATGGTCGAGTGGGGAGGTCATGCGTGTTGCTATCCGACCAAAAATAAAAACCATGGAGTCTCAGTTGCCAAGATTTACAGTTTGTCGTTTTTTTAAATAAAAGCCAGGGTTCAAAATCGGTTTTTTAGAAAAACCTCGAAATAGCCCAATATTTGAATTTATTTTATACTCTTCGTGTAGTATGTACCCAATATTTAATGTAATTAAAAAAATCGTATTTTTAAATTACTCTTTTAACAAAGATTTTATATACCGAAGAACGACAAAATAGCCATTCTACTGTATAGAAAAAATACCGGTATCCGATTCCTGGAGAAAGCTTGTAAAATATTTAACAAATCTACTCGTACAAGTAGATAAATTCGCTTCTTCTTCTATGGCATTGGCAACAAAATTATGTCGGTTGTCAAGCCATAGGTACAAGATTATGATGATGATTAAGGAACTAAGCTGCAGGCTGCAGGGGGGTGATTTCGAAGTTATCTATTTTCTAAAGTCACATAAAAATCACAATTAAGTACGGTATTTCCATTATATTATGTATGGATGTCATTGGATGTTATTATAGGAATGAGCTAATATTTTTTTCAGAATGTATTGACGTAAAAGAAGTCGATTTAGAGGGTATGTATGCGTTATTAAATTCTAAAAATTATGAAATACGGGACACCCTAACCGCTAACTTGTGCCCCCTACGTTGCCAGCGTACAGTCAAGTGCAAAAATAAGTATCGAAATAATCCGCTCATAAATATGTTACGGGCGTTCTTATTACACAGAATTAGAATGCACTGGGACATCAATTTTTTCGAACATTTTTGTGTACACCGTATTTTGTCTTTGACTGTATTCTAAATTAGGAAATTAAATAAATATAATGGTCGCAAAAAAACAAAATCCATCTTTAGGTGAGGTGTTCACATTATTCACATACCTACATCAACATTAATAAAACAGTGAGAATCGACAAAAAATATGCATCACCAAATGGACCCAACTCAGATCAATGTAGTCCTAGATGAACAAGACAAAAAGTCGCTCAAAAGCAATGTTCGCAATATTATCGGCAGTTTATTGCAAGTTATTCGCATGTCATCGTTACAAAAGGAATAATCAAGTTTCCGATCAAATGGAAAAGCAATGGAGGTGAGTATGGAAGTGATAAGAGTAATCGCTGCCGGCCGCTGATGTATGGGCAGAGACCGCCATTTGTAATTCATAGCACTGACGCCGGCCACCCGTCAATCATCCACTACAGACACCAGAAAATAACCAAGAGTACCAAGACACACGAAAATCAATCATAATCATATAAAAATAACGCCGCCGTGCCCGCATATCCTTATTCAATTCACAACTTTTTATGGAAACTTAAAATGATGCTAAATAGCACCCATAGCAATGAGACAAATGACGTAGACTATACGCATGCATGTATTGAAATTTATGGCGATTTATTGAAAACAACACGATCTCAATTGGTGATTTTACTGGAAACATTTAGTTTTTTTGCTCCCAAAAAGTAGAATAAACGAGAAAACGTTGTTGATAATTTGCTGGATAGTGCGTTTTAGTTTTTGTATCGCATATTTGATCGCAGGTATGCCAGTTTGGTATAGTTTTACTAATTCTACAGTTTTACTATTTGCGTCTAAAATGATGTTCTCTGAACGTATATATTCCTTTTAACCACCAATTTATTTACTGTATAAAATCGCCATTAAAAAAAAATTAAGAAATCTGCGTAAAGCTTTTATGGATCTGTTTTATTGTAATCAAAGAAAGAAATGCTTACGGGAACACGAGCGGAATGGATAAAAAGTAAACGCGCCTTTATAACGTAGCGTAATCTCATGGTACTGGCCTCTTCAGAGTCTTCAGGCTACCGAGAACTTCGAAATTAATACATTTCGAGGATTTGTCTCTCTCACTCCACGAAATGAAAGCTTCCTTAATGAAGCAAATGCTCGAAATTTGCGGTTTATAAAGTTCGCGGTAGGGCCGCAGAACAGGTCGATCGTAGTTACTAAAAGTACCTAATAGGTTTAACCATTTACGTATAAATGGATCAACATGACCATTCTCGGTTGACCTGATGAAATAGTTTTTTCTCAAACTTGCAGTGAAATGTTGACATTACGTACGTTGAATTGGAAATACCTTATGTCGCTCTGGTTCGATGACTGAACTTGGTATGCAATTGAATTTCATAACTAGTTTGCAGTCTTAGGCCTGCAAATTACCTTCTTTTGCCAAGTAACAGGACAGCTTGGCATTTAACCGTAAAAAAAAAAACAAGAACTAATGTCAACGTTACCGGGTAAAACATTATCTCAAATAGATATAAAAATATTGACTCGCAAATTTAACAAATATATATTGTAGAATCCTGATTTGTTTGTACTGTGAAATTGACTATCGATTCTTTTTATTTCATTGCAAGTTTGGAAAAAGCAATATACTTGTCGTCAACTTCGTCTGCAGTAACGTATAGTCAACCAATTGAAATCCTAGCGCTACCACTAGCGATAACCACGCGGGAACTTTGTCACAGTGACGTTGTAAAGCAGATTGTAAGAAATCTTTTAGAAATTGTCATTTTGACATGGTTCTAGAGTGGAGTGATGGTTCTAATAGATTGACTATTAGATCAATAAAGTAAAATTATAGGTACAAAACGGATAAACTCGTGTAGGTACCTATATTACATATTTAAATTTGATTTCATCCCGACGTTTCGAACACGAGGTAGATGTATCAAATTCTCTCTATTGTCAGTCACCCGCAGACTACGAACCCTGTAAAGTGTTCGAAACGTCGGGATTAAGTTAAATTTAACTAATAAACGCCAGTTTATCCGTTTTTTTACAGTTTTATATCATGAATAATCATCGCGGTAACCGAATAAAATATTATTAGATTAATCTTAAAGTATAAATAATGCTGTAAGCAAAACTCTGGCCTATCGAGGGTGTTTCTCCGAGGAGCGTTTCAACCGCTCGGATTCGTCAGTCGTCTCGCAATTATTAGGTACCGTGACGGAAGGACGAGTGGCAATAACTTTAATACTAGACTTGGTAGGTGCTGAATTACGTGTACATTACAACAATCTTCAGGGTCATCTTTTGGAATAAGGTGGAAGTACCAATACGTAACATGTTAACAGACAATATTTATTTGAATCTCGATATTTTGCTCATACTCGTATGTAAAAAATCTATTGCATAAAGTATTGTCATGTATTTTGAGAGAGGAGTTTGTAAGTTTTGTTAAATAGTATTTATTTTATAGCTGACTATATCAAAATTTCTGTAAATTGCAAATTTTCTTAGTCAACTCCATTGTACGAGTAAGTGTCAGGTGCTTTTGGTGGCAGTCCCAATAGATGGAACCTCAGTACCAGTTTCAATGTCATGTTTTGGGACATTGAGAATATTAACACTCAGTCCTAATAAATGTTAGCCTGTCTTAGAATTATGCAAATAATTTTGATATAAGCTAATTAATTCAATGTTGGGATATGAAACATGAAAGGCACATTCATTTATCATCGTTTAAATGCCATAATAGTTGATTTTATCTAATCGATGGAAACTCAAGCTATGATGACGAGTATGGTACCGTGTGGGGTACTAGTACTTCCACCTTAATACTAGCAGAGATGACGATGTCGAAATAAAAATGCCGTAAATACGCTGAATAATCACCCAAGCACTTCATGTACCAATCAATTGCATTTAACATTACTGAAAAATAATTATCTTCTACAATGAATATGTCGCTACTTTACGTGTTTGTTCTCAACTTGGGTATTTCTTTTTATCAATAGTTGTCATTAATTTTTATGATTATTTCAGCAGCTGTATACCACCACAATTGCCATACTAATAAATGAATATTTAGCAGTTTCATGGATACACGTCCAACATGATCGTTTTGCGTAGAACAAGTTACTTGGCACCTAATTAGCAAGGAGTGGGCATGGTGTAAATTATTCATATGACAACGGAAGGCGGATTTGTTGTGTTAGGAAGCTAGTTGGTTGAACGATGATGGTTCTTTAAGGTTGTAATTAAGTCAGCCTCCGTAACCTTGTTGATCCTGCCTACGAAGCTGGAGATTCCGGGTTCGAATCCTGGCGGTTTATTTGTGTATTTATTATCACATTAATTTGTTCCTTGGTCATGGCTGTCTATGTATTTATGTATCTTTGTGTATCTATCTATTATATATATCTTCGCCTGGTATCCACATCACAAGCCTTAATTGAGCTTACCGTGGGACTAGGTCGATTTGTGTAAGATGTCTCAAGATGTTCATTTATGTTTTTTGATAAAAACATGCCATTTTCAAAAATTAATGCCTAATTTTAACTTCATTCCGACGTTTCGAACACTTTACAGGGTTCGTGGTCTGCGGATGACTGACTGGAGTCATATTATATTAAAGCCTAACTCAAATTACCGTGTTATTTTTTGAGACTTAAAAAAGCTAAAATTTCATTGGGAAAAAAATGGCTATGATAAAGCCGATCGACTATATCTAGGCATTTGACCGAACTTATGTAGATACGATTGATAAACTTAAATACTTAAAGTAGCAGTCGCGAGATGGCCCTTATTTTCTATTAAGTACTTTATATTCCCGTTTATATATATATGCCTTTTCCAGTATTTTATACCCAGTCGTCATGCTAATGAGACGACCAGGTGGCCGCTCGAAATATACAACGCATAATAAGCAAATCGGTAAACATTCAAATGCTTAATGCCTTTAAGAATATACCAACACGATAATACCTATACTACTGTAACTTAAATTGAAGTCTCGGGAATAATTTATTTATTACCTACACTTATTGCCCGCGACTTTATTCATATAACAACAGGTACCTAATGTTATTAAAATGGGTCAATTTCAGCATCCCCGAATAAAGTACTTAGGTACCTATGTATATCGGTCAAATAAATGATGTTCCTTTTAATTTAGTATATGCCTGGACAGTGATCGGTTTTACTGGCGGATATATTTGTCCGGGGATTGCGGAACTGTAAGGAAACTCTTCCAGTATTATTTTACCATCAAAACATCAACGCGCACTGAAAAATTACTTACAGAGAGTTAGACTTAAAGGAGTAATTTCGCTGTTTGCCTCTCTTTCTAGCCAATATGTGCGTGCGTTAGAGAGGCAAATAGCGAAATTGTAAATTGTAACTTTATAAAATGCGACCCAGCAGTTTATAAAGGAGTTTATAAAATATGCTTTGTTTTTACGGGTATTATTTCGGGTTACGATCACCATAGGTCACCAAATGGGAGGGGGGTCAAAAACCGGACAAATGTAATCACATGGTTTTTGAACGAGCCCGTAGTCTTCGATGATAAGAAAATACTTATCTTTTTAAAATAAACCCCCTATAGCCGTAACTTAAAATATATTTAGACAAATATTTCTTCACAATAAAAAACAGCGTTATTTTTTACAGTTATAAAATCAAAACTCTATTTAGATATATCTTAGTAGGTATATAATAAGTAGCAGTAGCGGGTTGGCCCTTATTTTCTTTTTACAAGTAGGTACTACAACACTTTTAAGGTAGAACTTTTAGTTTCTATAAACCTATCGACGTCGTTCCTTATCTTTGGATTAGATGTTGGATGCAAACATATCGAGAAAAAATGTACCTACCACCTCTATACCTATATAATTCCATTGTAAATCTATAGTAAAAACAGTTCGTTCAAAATCCGTTTTCAACATTCTTATATACTCCGCGATATATACAGGGTGTTTGTTATGTCGTTAGCCAAATTTGGATATGTCATTCGCGATCACCAGTACACAACATTTTTGAAAAAAAAAGTGACACTTTTTTTTAGTTTTTTTTTCCGTTTTTTATCCGACAAAAACATAATTTGTGGTCACTAGGCAAGTTTGTTTCAATCCGTGCGATTCGATGGCAGACAAAAGGGTAGCAGGTTTGAGTAGTGAAGTCTTAGCCAATCAGGAGTTCATCACAAGCACCGATCAGCCGACGTCACTTATCCCACCATCGGCACTAAACAATGAATAAAATGTCCTATCTACATGCACACACGATTGTTATTTGATTAAAACTGCCCAAGCGCATACCTACCTGTACCTGCTCGTCGTCATCAACAATTCAATTTGCTTAGAGAGTGCATTAGAATCGATATCTGAGGTAAACCAGTACGCGTTTGTATGACGGAACATTTAAGTTACTCCGTTCTTGAGGTCAAATTATGCTGGCTCGGCTGATCGCAAGATGCCATGTGCCATTTGTACAGCACTCTGTAAACAAAGAAGGAGTGCGCTTGCGTAAACGCGCTCGAGTCAAACTACCCTCAGATCGGCGCGCAACTCAAAATACCCTCATTATTAGTACTGTATGCGATAGACTGATAATGCTGTCTCGTGGAATTTACCTGCAAGTTAAGCTCCACCTCCATTCCCCACCACGCGTAGGAAACTTGTTACGTACGTTATAACGCATTGAATTAGTTACCTTATGAGGGTTAATTAAAGTTGCAAACTCAAACACCCTTTCCAATCTGATTTGGCAGTTATGAGATGGTGGGGCAGTACGCAAATTAAGCAAGTGATCATAGTGACCAAACATTCGTTAGATAATGGGATTTTTAAAAAAATCTATAACAAAAAGGATAATGAAAAATGGATTATTTTTGTTTTACCAAATATTTTTTTACGCCTTTACCCAACACATATTGCAATATGGCTAATGATATAAAAAACACCCTGTATATACTCGTTTGTACATACAATTGTATGGTTATCATAGTGGGAACTTGCGTACCTATGCTAGATTTCTATCAGATCATGACAAATGACCGGAACTCAAAAAAAGATCAGCATAAAAAAAGGACCACGTATCATTTCGTGTCTCCAACTCCTGCGGGTTTATAGCAATTGTACAATAACAGAAAAGGTCGTAAGTGCATACAAGAATAGCTCACACTTACGTCCTTTTGAGGAGGTGCGTACATGCAGGATGCACGTCGTAGGGACGTGCGCCGGCGCAGCCGTCGCTTCACACGGCTCCTGAATATCATTACCGTGTTCGAAAACACACATTTGTCGTAAAGGTAATATATTGTGTAGTAGTTTTTGTTGCATAACGTCTATGTATACCATTCTTCAGTTGAAAGTAATAAAAGATAAACAAATATGGCTGATTAGCCATAGCATTTGACGTTTTTGACACACGTGCGGAGATATATTTTTACGTTAATACTAATAAATGAAGGGTGGACCCTTCATGGAAAGAACATGTCTAGTCAATTCAAATTATGAAATTACAGAAGGAAAAACCACCTTACTTTTAACAGAATAAGGTGTGAATTTGCCCTGATTTTTTTAAGCTTTGGACATGTTCTTTCCGTGGATCCTTCAATATCAATAAATTTAACAAAAAATCTATGTGTACTTCAAGTTTAAGGTTTTAAGTTGGTGATACAACCAAGATTGTGTTCAAAAAAACGTGATTAAGAAATAATGCAAGTTTGCAGGTTTGTTTACCTTCTTTTACATTCAACTGAAGAATGGTATAGATATAGTGTTGGTTGTAAACTATTGAAGATGCCAATAGTGTTTCTTCATTGTAAACTTAGGGCCATAGTCCTGCTCCTGACTATATCGATCGCAGCGCCAGTCTGTGCTCGTTGACTTCACCCTCCCTTATGACGAGAATCTCGCGAAGGCCGAGAAGGACAAGTCCAATAAGGAGTACCTACTTAGACTTGGCCCACGAGATAATCGCCATGTGGGACGTTGACTCAACGATCATTGTCCCACTAGTTGTTGCGGTGAACGGTTTAATACCGAAGAGTATCGACCATCACCTAAAGAGACTATGAGAGATAGGTATATTGATTTAAAATGTCACAATTATCTTTTATCACTGACATTATTTAACGACAAACGAGTTGGTCTGTTCTGCTACTACGGGTGTGCGAAACGTCAGAATAAATTTAAACGTAACTATACGAGATCAAGATCCGTTTGTCGTTAAAATATGAGATTAGATAGTATATCCAACTATCTAATATAAACAGAAGGTAGTAATCCTGGAAAACGCGGTTACTTTATCTGTGACCAAACAATGGCAGCTTCAGTCCGGGGCAACCCTATCATCATGATCAGCTTATAACATCTCAATATTGGTATATTAAGATATGATGAACTAGACAGATATAAGTCTCTTATTATCTACACGTACGCACGACGCATTAGGTAATGCTTATGGGCATATATCGCCACGCTGGATAAGCGAACTTATCGATCGCAGTAGTGTGTCCACTGTTATTATGCTATTGTTCATCATCGATCTTCAATAAATTCATAGTCATTAGTCAGTGACAATTCAATCCCTTAGTCGACTCTTATAACAAATAGTGTTGGTGAGTTGGTGGCAAATATATTCTTACTGACCTGATGCACCCTAGCTTAAGTTTTTTTATAGTGTAACTGACAACAGCCTACCTATTAGCTACTTATCTATTAGAAATTAACTAACATTTATGAATGATAAGAATAATAAAAATCCTTTTGTGTGTTGAAATAAATAAATAAACTTGGTCCAGTGACGTTTTGTTTTGCCAATACTGTCTTTTGGCGTAGCTATAATCGCAAGTCCAGCGTCGTTTTCCTCATTTATAAATACGTCTCAGAGGTCTATAATATCCTTTGTTACTTTGTATCAAATCGCGGGTCTGAAGGAAAACGTGAGCAGGAAGTGCGTAGCGACGTATAAAAACACGGCCCCACGTACAAACCCCAGTTTCACCCATCTTGATCCTTAATATAATTCACGTAAGGTGCACAAATGTTCAGGCTATTGTGTTTGCGATGGTACCTACCGAGCACGTCTGTGGAGATACGTCCGGTGCACTATCACGCTTCCTTCCCCGTACTAAATCAACTTTACAGCTTATACGCTTTTATTTTGACAAGCTTTGTAGCCTAGTGGTAACTCAGTCTGCGATGTTGGAAGTTTGTGTGGATTTATCACAAAAATTTCAACTGTGAGCTAAACGTGGTGTATTTTTAATATATTCATTACTACATCGGTAAATTCATATAGGTACCGCAGACTTTTCTAAATATAGTTGTTTAGAAAAGCCTGCGGTACCTATATGAATTTACCGATGGTCTCAATATGAACTGGGATATCTCAGACACCTGCGTGTCAGCAGTAGCATCATGGTTTATCTATGCAAAAGATGCTCTAATAATTAAGAAAAGTAGATATAAAGTAAATTACTCAAGCTTAACTTTTTTCACAAAGCAATTAGCTACATGCCTACTCGTTAAGGTAATATTCGCAACAATGATCGTTGAAACTTAATTGCTTCCTTAAAAGCCTTTAATGACAACGACAAAGTCGCCTAAAAAATTTAAAGAATTTTGCATTTTCGCTTCTTTTGCTAGTGACGTATTAGTTGAGACTTCTTCGCACGTCCAGTGGACTCTTCACAAACAGGTATATAGAAACGAACAGCCAGTTTAATTTGATCGTTTGTGACTACCACTCTTATTTGGATTCCATAGTTCCTACTTTCTGGTGTCCTTAGTCCTCGATTTCGTTAATTGCAGCTTGGCCAAGGTCGCAGCTTAGTAGCATCTGCAAACAACAAAAAGTGTTGTCTTCGTCCGTAAAGCCTATAAAACGGAGGCATTCGTCCGCGCACGCGCGCGCCATACAGAGCCGTACATTTGCATGTGATTCTTATTAAACCACGACTCCAGCTGCGGTCGCCACACTAATTAGACAATTTGCGTATGCTTGCAGAAATTTGCTTTCACGACGCCGACCGAACCGCCACAACCACCACGTCTGTAGCCAAGCAAATCTGAACACTCTTCAGACCGTTTAAGTGCTAGACTTCTAGTGAAGCTTGCGGGTTTCTTAGCAGGTTAGATGAAGACGCCTCGGCCGGGGCTGATTCCCATTGTAATGTATGTTAAGCAGGATGACCGCGGCAATTAGGCCGCGTCCACGATCGGGAATTAGCAGCATTACCGCTCGCATCGGATCACGACCGCATGCACCGCAACGCATGCTAAGGGATGGGCGTGGGCCCTTGCGTGGGCTAAACTAACGAGACCCTAAAAATTGGGGATTCAAGCCACGTTATTAATAAGTCAAAAACAAAAAAGGTGCGCTCGTGTCCGGAATGTCGCGACGTTATGTATTTCAGCGCACTCATTGTATTTTAAACCGCCATTGTTCGTATTTCGCGCCTGGCTCTGGGTGCTTTTGTTTCGCGAAATGTCCGTCAAAACGATACGCGTCCTATAAATAGTGTTACCGTTCGGTATTGTGTTGTGGGGGCATCAGTCACGAGTGACGGGTGACGGCCGGAGATATATTGAAGACGAACCTCAAGGAGCTATCACTGTTGGCATCCATCTCTGTGTGTTCGCTTCCATGAGGTCTCTACAGTGCTCTGAAATGTGGTACGAGTACTTTTTTCTCTCAACGTATTGGTAAATCCGACAGTTTATGCCTTTCCTAAAACAGAAAGTTGACATCACATTTCATCAAAGCTATATTGTTGCCAATGACAAAAGATTTATGTACATTGTAACTATATAGGTATATTTCATTTAGTAGTAAGTCACCACAAGGTGGACTGATGACCTGATGAAAGTCGCAGGAGTATACTGAATGTGGGTGGCGCAGGGCCGGTCATTGTGGCAATCTTTGGGAGAAGCCTATGTCCAATGGAGGTTTTTCAGCTGATATTATGGTGATGATGATCATGATTAATTTGGGATAGATTTCAGCCTTAACATGCCAAATTAAATCAATTAAATATTTGGCTCTTGCTTTCGCTGACAGAAAACATCAAAAAAAGAGTTTTGATTGTTTCAATTCAACTAATCATCCTTGTAGGCTGAGTCTTGACTTGACTCGGCAATTAGCAAATAGCACATTCAGTTCAGGTAATAAGATAATAATACCTAGATTAGTGAATCACCATGATTTCTGCACTGCTTTAAAGCTCCTTAATTTGTAGGAGCCTAACTTATAAGCCTGCCGTAAAGTGCACACCAACTACCATAGATTCCTCTTCTTCGTTTTTGCAAGTACAGGAAACAGTATCTAAATAGACTAAACGTAATCTCTCGCTGGACAATACTTCAGCAGCTATCAACACTCCGGGCATCTAATTACGTGCCGGCCGCGACAGTCATTTGTCCCGCGATCCCGAGATGCGTCTGCGCATTAGCAGGCGGCCACCGTGTTACGTCTCTGCTGTGTGCCGCCGCGGTGAAGGGAGATAAGCGAGATTTAAACACGGCAAAGGCTTATGATGGTACGGGCATTTCTCCGAGCGTTTCAAACGCCGTGACTTCGGTGGCAGCCTTATGACACGAATCCCGTAAGAGATGCATGAACTTTTGGATATATTGGTAGACATAGTTGACAACTATCAAGATATGCACAAAATGTATGAGATACCCACCGAAATCGGGTAATAATGTTGCCACCGAAGTCACGGCGGTTAAAACGCTCGGAGAAATGGTACTACCGTGTTTAATTGTTTGTCATTGTTGCCGTCAGTAGGCTTAATAATCTTATGATGATACTGCGTCAAAGGTGCATTTAGACCAAACGAGCATTCGTTCATTCTATCCCCCACTCTACGAAATTCGTTCGTTACACAAAACGTGATTCGTCAAAATTCGTTGATTTCGTAGAGTGGGGGATAGAATGAACGCATGCTCGTTTGGTTTAAATCCACCTTAATCGTTTGACAACGCTGCCGTCACGTTCTAAAAAGTATACACGATAAATGAATAAAACGGGACCATCATAAGCCACCTGGTAATAAGTATTCAAGAGCGAAACTGAGGAGTACCTCGATAAGCGGCAAACGCGTGACCATCATAAACCACCCGGCTACCAATAGTACCAATCGATGGTAAAAGAATTCACTATGCAGCAGTCAGTCAAAATAAATAAATATCATGAGACATTTTTACACAAATCGACCTAGTGTCATGTCATGGTAAACCCAATCAAGGCTTGTGTAGTCAGTACTAAGCGACGATTAATTCATAAGTTCACTTGGCTGCTAAACAGGTACATATAGATAATTAATTAAGTACATAGAAAAGGGCAATGACTAGGAAACAGTGTTTTTTTAATTCACTAAGAGATCCTCTAACTTGGATTTCAAACCGCTTTGGAGGCGAAGTCGTCAAAAGTCAAAAAGAATAAGTAGTAAAAAAAGTCTTCGAAAATTGTAAATTTTGTTGGACATTGGCTTAGCGGCATAATCTTATAGCATGTACAGGTAGATTAGCAAAGGGCTCGAAACTTCAAATTTTATTTGACGTGATATACCTAGTCCGTCTCCGTACTTTTATTTAATTTAACCGAAGACAATTTTCAGTCTAGTTGTTTTAGTTAGGTACTTAATATTTAAAGTCTCCTTGATAGATAACCCCACAAGTCTATGTTCTAGTTATTTACAAAAAATATAAACGATTCCTATGCTATGTTGTTAAGATAATGATGTCAAGTCCTACATTATGTTTATCTTCTACATTGTGCACATTTACCGATTCTACTGTTTTACCAATTTTTCGGCTCGGTTGCCCTGAAAACCAGCGTCGTCGTGGCATCTGACACGACACATGCTGAGTGGCATCCTTTTTGGTGTTCAAATCTTTACTGTTTATACTTCTTTTAATTTCTCTGTATTGTATGGCACCAAATAAACCATTCTTATTCTTATTCATATTCTAAATTTAGCCCGGTAATCCAGTAATGGCTGCCTGTTGTATACTTACATTGACTACACTCCTCCCATTAAAATTGTCCAGTAACTTTTTTAGCCGACCTTCTCTGCCACCGGCGTGTCTAGATTGCCTAAACACCGAGTGACAGTGTTGTCCTGCGTAGTTCGGTGGTAAACCCCGGTAATTGGTGAAATTCCGCGGTGGCGGCGCGTACTCGCGATTTGTCAGGCGACGCGGCGCGCATGCGTGCCTATTGCTGTTTAAGGATTTTGAACCCGGCTGTTGGGTGCCTTTACTACTAAAATTATTTTACTGTACATGCATTTTACATTCTTTCAATTTTGAAATTCACTGGCTGGTAACATCAAAAAATTAAAAATATACACCGCGCATGCGCGCAGTCAGCGACGCTCGAAAATCAACCTAATGAACCAGTCAAAACGGTCGGTCTCGTTAATGGCGGTTTGTAAACGTTTTACTCTGCGGAAAAAACTCGGATTTGTATATAAATAGTGTTTGTATATTGTGTGTTAGACGATTATAACAAATATAATATAGTAATAAAGGTGTGTTATGTGAAGAACTGCACCGGGCCCGGATAGAACTTGTAAATGTGTACATATATTGAAATTTGAAGGACGCCGTGAACTTTATCAAATTATCAGGTACGTGGTTTCATTTTTGGTGGTTTGTTTAATGCATTACAGGGGTTTATTTCCAAACTATGGATTACAGTTAGAAACTATTATATCGAAGGCAAAAATACGGCACATAATTTGGTCATTCGAACCGGGTCAATGACCTTTTACTCGCGGCGCGCGTGCAGTTTGTAAAAATACGTACCATATTTGTGTTTTTTCAAAATGGCGAAAAGCAAAACAAATGATATTCGATTTAATTTAGAATGTGAGTGGTTACAATCATCTTTTAATATGATGAAAACCGATATTGGTTCCACTATTTTAGCGGCGAGATTACGAAAGTTGGAATCTCATTTTGAAAAATTGAGTCTTGCATACGAGGGTTTACTTGAGGGCCTCGAGATGGCAACCGATGGTGAAAAAATCAGTGAATATAAAGCGCGTTATAAAAATGCAGAAAATCATTATAATCATTTGGATGCTTTGACCTTGGAAAAACCGAGCCCGGAGGCCGCTGCAACCGCGCCGACGGCATCGGCCCCGCGGCCACGGCTGCCGCAAATCCATTTACAACAATTTGATGGCGATATGTTTGCTTGGTCCGGGTTTATGAGTCTGTACAACTCCTTGATCAAGTCAAGGACAGATATTTCAAAAACGGAGAAACTGCATTACTTAGTTTCAAATGTATGCAATGAACCTAAATCATTAATTCAACATTTACCCATGACAGATGCATCGTTGGATATTGCGCTAGAAATTCTTAAGTCGCGTTATGATAATAAACGCCTGCTAGCGGATAGTCACATTTCGCGTATTTTGAACCTAATGCCTATTAGGAAACAAAACTCATTACGTACCCAAATATTAAATCCTCTACTCGAGTCGACTAGGGCACTTAAGTCTTTAGGTTACCCAACAGAATATTGGAGTTTCATATTGTTACATATAAGTTTAACTAAGCTGTCTATGGATATTAAATCTCGATTTGAACAAATACACGGTGGCGTTAATAAGATACCTACATTCGAAAATTTAGTTGAGTTCTTGCAAAACGAATGTCAACTTATCGACACTGCCAATACTTCAGATTTGATAACCAACAAAACGGGAAAAAATATACATGTAATTGAGCAACGTGTAAACAATGATCGCTCGTTCCCTAACTTACGGTGCGCGTTTTGTTCGGTTTCGGGGCACGGGATAGTAGACTGCTTTAAATTTAAAAATAGCATGTCCGCTGATCGCAAAAATTGGGTGCGAAATAATAATCTCTGTTTTCGATGTTTCGGAAACCACTCGGCGGCAATGTGCAATCAATACATTCCTTGTTCACGGTGCGGAAATGTTGGGCATAATTATTTAATTTGTATGAACACTAATACGGCTATGGCAGTGCCGAGTACATCTGCCGCGGCCGACTGTGTGCGCGCCTGTACTTGCGGGTCGCTGCGCTCTGATGCGCCAGTGCCATCTATTGCTAACACGGAATAGCAATCAATTACGAGTAATGTTTCTTCGACGCCCGTTTTACTAAAAGATGTTATTTTACCAACTGTTATTGTTGACGTATTGTCTAAAAACGGTGAATTTATTAAGACTCGGGCTCTCTTAGATTTTGGTTCTCAAGTTTCGGTAGTTCGAAAAGATTTTGTTGAAACTTTAGGGTTAAAGAAACATTACTTGAAAACGTCATTGTTGGGTATCGGCGGAGTTCATGCCAAGGGCGGTGATTATTTAGTGAATCTTAATTTTCGGTCGGAACGTAAGGAAAACGTTATTCTATCGGTTAATGCGGTCGGTTTAAAGTCGCCAACGACTTACATTGCATCTCGGTTCGGTTTATCAAATAAATATAATATTTCGGATTTCGGTTTTGACCACATTCCTCGGGTGGACATTATTTTCGGTTGTGATATACTCGGTGAAATACTTAATAACAAGATCACTATTCGGCAAGGTGGTCCATACGCTATTGATACTATATTTGATCTTGCGGTTTTCGGTCCATTGCGTGGAGTCAGTGGGGAGATACCACGTGGTGTTGAACATTTTTCGGGAATTACTTTGATTGATGCGGTCGAGAGGTTTTGGAAGTCGGAAGAGCCTCCAAGGACACCTGTAAAGGATCCTATGGACGTAAGTTGTGAGGAATTATTTGCTACGACGGTTACGCGTGGATCTGATGGAAAATATGTTGTCCGTTTACCTTTAATATCTGATCACCCGGAGTTAGGCGATTCTAGGCCAAATGCGGTTCGTCGATTTATGGCTTTAGAGAGGCGCATGAAATCACAACCCACTTTTAAGGAAAAATATGTGCAATTCATGGATGAATACATAGAACTCGGACATATGAAACTTTCCCACTTCAATGTGGATTCTGGTAAGGAATATTTCATACTTCCGCATCATGGAATTTTTAAGAAATCTGGAGATGTTGAAAAGATAAGAGTAGTATTTGACGGAAGTGCCAAAACTACCACTGGCATAAGTTTAAATGATTGTTTGTATTCAGGGGAAAAGTTGCAAAATGACGTAACTAAAATTATTTTGAACTTTCGCTTGCCCTTGTTTGTTTTTACTACAGATGTTAAAATGATGTTTCGCATGACCTGGATTCATCCTGAAGATCGACGATACCAGTTAATTCTTTGGAGACGAAATGAGACAGACCCTGTTCAATTTTTTGAATTGACTACTAATACTTACGGGTTGAAATCGAGTCGTTTTGTGTCAATTCGGTGTCTTCACCAGCTGGCTGCAGACGAGAAGGAACGGTTCCCTAATGCTGCTAAACTCCTTCTAGCTAATACGTATGTTGACGACATAAATGGTGGAGCTGACTCTGTTCAAGAAGCTGAGGACCTTATGAAGGAACTCATTGGAATCATGCGAACGGCAGGCTGTGAATTGCGAAAGTGGGCGTCTAACGATCCTCGGTTGTTGACTGGTTTTCCCACGGATCATTGTGAAGTACCTCGATGTTTTGATGATGATGACAGTGCTGGATTTATAAAGGTCTTAGGTATCCAGTGGAACCCAGCAACTGACACATTCACATATAGAATCAACATACCTGTCGAGGAACTAACGCCTAGTCGACGTAGTATTCTGTCGTCCTTAGCAAAATTATTTGACCCACTGGGTTGGATAAGTCCCGTAGTTTTCCGAGTGAAATTATTATTACAGGAATTAATGAGTGATGGAGCTAAACAGGTAGACTGGGATTCACCGGCGCCTAGTCATGTTGTCGAAAAATGGAATAATATTCTGTCAGATTTTGCAAATTTAAGGAAACTCTTCATTCCTCGGTGCTTGAAGATAACGAGTAAGGTGTCCTACTCATTACATGGATTTTGTGATGGGTCGTCTGTTGGTTATGCAGCTGCGGTATATTTACGGTCGGAATCCTCTGAAGGAGAGGTCACGGTTCGTCTGGTTATTGCCAAGTCGAGAATATCTCCGCTTAAAACGAAATTGACGATACCCCAGGCGGAGCTGAGTGCTGCGACTTTGCTGGCAAAATTATTATCTCACGTGTCATTAGCGTTATGTGAACTCTCACTTACGGTTACGGACATTATTGGGTGGTGTGACAGCATGATAACTTTAGCCTGGTTATCTATTGCACCTCATAAACTGGACGTATTTCAGGGGAACAGAGTTTCTCAAATAAATGACCTTAATTTACCTATTTCGTGGTATTACATAAGAAGCGACTTAAATTGTGCAGATGTGGCATCTCGTGGTTGTACGGCAGCACAACTTCTTGAGCATCCTTTATGGTGGAGTCCAGAATGGTTACATCTGCCTCGAGAATCATGGCTCAACCAACCAAAGACGGAGCTTCCTGACGACTTACCAGGATTACGGTCTAAATTCGTATGTAATTCTTTGGCTTTAGATGATATTTTTGAATTATTCGGCCGCTATAGCTCATTTGAAAAACTAATTAACGTAACGGCATTTCTGATTCGGTTTATAAGTAATTGTCGTGGGAATAAAAACTTGAACAAAAATGTGTCGGTATCGGAACGTCGCCTAGCTCTGTCTCGCTTAATACTGATTGTTCAAAAAAAATATTTTTACAATCATTTTGAAAACCTCTCTACTGGGAAACCTATCCGAGACTCTTTGCGAAAACTTAATCTGTTTATCGACAAAGAAGGTTTGATTCGAGTTGGCGGACGCCTTTGTCATTCAGACCTCCCTTATTCGGCTCGGCATCCTATTTTACTCCCCGGAAAAGATAAATTCACCATTCTGTTGGTGGAACATTATCATAAAGTATACTGTCACGTTGGCGCAGAAACATTAGCGTCAATCCTATCACGCAACTACTGGATATTGTCAATGCGATTGGTCACCAAAAATGTAACATTTAAATGCATTCCATGCTTTAAAACTGCTCCTCGGCAACAACAGCCATTCATGGCTGACTTACCTCCTGATCGGGTGCAATGTTCTAGGGTATTTGAAGGAGTTGGGACAGACTTTGCAGGTCCAATCCTTATAAAAAGTAGCAATTTGAGAAATGCTCGCATTCAAAAGTGTTACTTGTGCATATTCGTTTGCCTAACAACGAAAGCAGTGCACTTGGAAGTCGTTTCTCAACTTACAGTTGAAGCGTTTGTTGCATGCTTCACTAGGTTTGTTTCTCGTAGAGGACTTCCTTCGCTAATTCGGTCTGATTGCGGTACCAATTTCGTTGGGACAAATAAGTATTTAAAAGAGATGTATATATACTTAAAAACTCACTATTCTGAACTTGAACGCGAATTAGTCAAAAACAATATTACTTGGTTGTTCAACCCCTCCCAGTAGCCCAAATATGGGTGGACTGTTTGAAGCTGCGGTTAAATCGGCTAAAACTCACATGTATCGCGTACTAGGTGAACAACGGCTCACTTACGAAGAATTAACCACATTTTTCACCAAGGTAGAGGCAATCATGAATTCCAGACCCTTGTGTCCGTTAAGTTCGGATCCGGCCGATTTGGAAGTTTTAACACCTGGTCATTTCATCATCGGTCAACCACTAGTAGCTTTGCCGGAATACCCATTTGAACAAACAAATATAAGGCGTTTGTCACGTTTTCAACAAGTTCAAAAACTGACACAACATTTGTGGTCTCGTTTTCGCAATGAATATCTTCATACCTTGCAACAACGACCTAAATGGACTTCACGTACGAACTCTCCGGTAATCGATGATTTAGTTCTAATAAAAGATGAAAACTATCCTCCCTTACAATGGAAACGCGGCCGTGTTATTCGATTATTACCGGGAAAAGATGGAATCAACCGCGTTGCTGAATTAAAGGTTCAAAACGGTACCTTACTTCGGCCTGTTTCAAAACTCTGTATATTGCCTTCGGTAGATGGTTGCTAACCAAGCCGTAGCTTGGTTCGGGGGGGAGATTATGTACATGCATTTTACATTCTTTCAATTTTGAAATTCACTGGCTGGTAACATCAAAAAATTAAAAATATACAC
>JALPQI010002580.1:0-105574 GCA_025490895.1 Thaumatotibia leucotreta
GGCACCAATAGTACTGGCTTTCTAGGGCGAAGGTTATCAGTTCGCTTTTGAACTTTCAACTGAAATAAGTTTGGATTATTTTTAACAAAAACACAGCACTCGAAAATGTATAAGCTGGGAAATGTCCATATATTTAATGATTTGAAATAAGGCACGCAACTTTCCTGTGGATTTAGTCCACAAATGGCCCTTACGCATCGTTTTTATGCCCTAAACAGTATGTCTCGATATGTGGAGTTTCGCCAAAAAATAATGCCAAAACGCAAGGTCGAAGAGACAAAGCCGTGATAAGCGGTGAAATATTGTTGTTATGTTCCTTATAATATAACAGGCTGCGAAGTATGACGTTTCAGGTGCGACTATAGGACAAGAGGTCGTTAATGAAATTTAATACAAATCTTGTAGGCCTAGGCCGGCAATGTGCTCTTTTTTAATTCCATTCCACATAAACTTGTGGCACAGGCATCATGACATTCTGCCAATATGCAAAATAAATTAAAATAACACTTCGATGTTTTTGTTGTTTATGGCATGGTATGTTTGAGAAAAAAGCACTATACATACCTCGGCCGGGAGCATGGGGTTGCCCACCTCAGACCTATCTGGCCTCGCTTCGCTCGACCGTCTATATGCCTTCGTCCCGGCCTCTATAGTACTGTACTATATTTTAATTCTATTCTGTTCTTGTTTAGTTTGTTGTTCTTCTCGGTGTACTTACTGGTGGAAAGTCTGTGTAAATGTATTTAAGTATAATAATAAATAAACAGTTATTTGAGGCAATATTTTTATTCATTTAAACATACCGTATCTCTGTATTCCGTTTACTTTTATATCGAGTTACACATTCCTGAAAAGCACATCGGATATAACAGTTATACATAAATGATCATGCGAACCTACGAGAGTAAGTTAATGGGAAACAGCAACCGTCGAGTTCAGTATCGCGGGCCTCCTCCCCCGACCACTCGCGGGCATTACATTAACCCTTTAATGGGCAAGACTCGAAAAAATCGTGGGTACAAGCCTCAACGGCATCATATAGTACGAAAATTCTGTACAAGAAAAAAATACAAAAAGATAGTGCTGGTCTGGGCTAGTGGGGTGGTCGTTTTTGAGACCGGTGCCCTATAAAGGGTTAAGGTTGTTCACCGGAATGTTTTTTTCTAAGGTGGTGTAAGGTGTGTAAGGTAAGGGATTCATATTTGCCATTTTACGTAACTATTTTATCAACTTAAAACGACGAATTTGCACGCATGCATACGCATCGGTAGACGGCGGCCGACTGACAGCGCGTCGGGACGTGTGGTCGCGATGCCGGACGCTCGCCCTTGAGCCCTTTGAAAGGGCCACAAAAACCGACAACAAATGGATCTGTGGCGGACGCGTCCACGGACGTCGGATATCGAGGAGTAACCTACCGCAGGTGACCAAATCACCCCCTCTACTCGTCCGCGGATGCATCCGGCGATGGCGTCCGCGGACTCATCCGCAGACGTGTAGAGGCGGCATCAAGCGAATATGGTAGATCGTAGAACGTAGTCCACACGTCGATATGTCTCGCAAACGCCCGCCCTTTCCCAATGAACTAAATCTACTAACTCAGATTTTGATAGAAGAATAGCAATATGCATCACCAATTTAATGCAAGATTTTGTCGCAGTAAACTTAGCACGAAAAAGTAAACGCAGCACGATTTTAACACATTCCTGTAGTTGCACACCGACGCCAATGCATTATTAAATCATTCTCATTCATTATTTTTACAAAATTATAACAGACCACTCTGAAAGTTGTTTAGTTAACTATTTTTATGCGTGTTCGAGTCGGTGAGTTAAGATTATAATCTATAATACTTATTCATTGACAATGTTGACATTTTCTGCGTTTTGTGATTGCATCTAGTCATCTTATCATCATTCACTAAAACAATGGTTACTTATGGAATTTTAGGATTTATGTGTTAAAATCATCATATTATATAAAGATTTGTATTTTAAACTAAATTCTCAAACAAATTATTTAATTATCATTAATATGGAACGATTTCCATGAGCATTTTACGTTTTGTTATCTGTCAAACGAATGCTACTTTGCGCTACGCTCCAAGGTCATTACTTTGCCACACAAGTGAATAATATGCGTTTTTACACGTTCGTATTAAAGACTAACGAGCGCTTTACGAGCTAGTGAGGGGAAAAGCCATTTTTTTAAGTATAAAATATATGAGGTGGGTATGATTGAAAAGTGAAACTGTGATATATAATATAACTGTATATGTATAATAAAGGACCAATAAAAGTTGCAGGAGATTGTGGTTCAAATATAACAACTAGAATTAAAATAGGGAAAAAATAAACACATAAAAACGTGAACAGATTTTTATTGTATAAAATACATCATATTTTTTGGTTAAAATTCATACAATACGACTAACCAGTCAGAAATGACATCATCGAAATAACATTGTTTTTCCTTTATTCGCTCTGTGATGTAATGGGCATTAGGTAGAATGTGAGTTAGTAGGATTAAAGCACTGTCACTATTAAACATAATAGTAGATTACATACAAGGCCGTTTAAGTGGAAAATGTCTCAGAAGACGTGTAATTGTACGCCGAGGCCGACAAACATGTGATCCCAGGGCTTTCCCATTTAACGGCTGAGGTGTGTATACTATTTTTGTGTTCAACGGAGCCGGCAGGCGGCAACTTAGTTTAGCGCAGCGGCCGGCAATGTGCTGTTTGCCGGCCGGAGGGCAGAAAACACGTTTTCATCCCACCTGTACGGTAAGTGCGGCAGTACACACCGTAGGTGCGTCATTACGGCCTAATATGACATTAATATGACTACGTGCAACATTACGTCACAGCAGGTAGTAACAATTATTGCAATGAAAATGATATACTTAATCGAAGTATGTACCAGGACAGCATAACTCACCCAGTGCTTTGTCAGTTTGACACTCAATTCGAGTTCGAGTCATTCTTAATTTAGGCCCTTTTCGAGTACTTTTGTGAAATAATATTTATTTTCTCAAACATACAACAAAATCTTGTAGTTACGTGCCTAAAAAGCGGCCGGGAAGTACCTCGTTGCCGGCCTAGGCTGGCAAGTGCCTCTTTTTTAATTTTCATTTGACATAGGGTTGTGTTCAACTTTCGTATGAATGTCGGTTTTGGTTACAACCCTATCAGCATCCGGTAGGATTAGTAGCTGCACTAGCCATTTCCGGCAGCCATTGCTTTTTTTTGTCGAACTTGATTGAACACACGCTGCGGTGTTTAAATTAATTAAAACGAATATAAAGCCACATTTCAGTCTAATTCCATTGTAAAACTAGAATTAATAGTGCCAACTACATTGTGCGTTGTGGATTTGTGAATGCGGTGAGGTTTTCCCGAGTCCAAGGTGAACGGTAAGACGAGCTCGCACGTTTTCTGCTGACGAGGACGCCCAGGATCGCTGGCCATCCACACGGACCTCATCTTCATCATTTAAGGTATGTAGTTGTGCACTATCGTTTCGGGAGTAATTTTCTTCATAAGTTTGCAGTTCGGTAAAATAGAATTTCTCGTCTCGAATTTTATAAAGATATTTTAAAGTTTCATACAGTCCATTTATTAATTAATACAACCCAAATCAGGTTGTGACCTGGCATCTTGGATTTTAGCCAATAATGATCTGTAAGTAATATTAGTGTTAAAAAAAATTATTGGCTAATATTTTGCAGTTATAATTAGGTATTTAAATTATATAATTTAAAATATGTACAATAACTACTCAAAATAATATTTAAACAGCAGTATTATAAGGTGCGATCCGTCGGCCCCGATCACCGCATGCGATTAATTGGACCCAACAGACCACGACCGTCTAATACCGCTTTTTAAAAGGAAAAATATGCACCTTTCAAACGGGTCAAACCTAAAAAAATGAAGTGTCGGTGTCGTATTTGACTTTTGTTGCGTTTTAAAGACTTGGTTATGTAGTTGACTTATAATTTCTTAGAAAGAAGATTCATTTTTTTGTTTCATTTCATTGCATGTTTGAGAAAAGCGTTATACATACTTCGGCCATGAAGTGACGGGTTGCCGTCCGAATACTATCCGGCCTCGCTTCGCTCGTCCGTCTACATATATTCGGCCGGCAACCATTCACTTCCCGGCCTCGGTAGTAATGTACTATTACTCTCTTTTCTTCTGAATAATAAACGCCGGAAGTGTATGCGAGCAGAGCGATACCTTCATAAGTACTAAAGGGAGGCCGCACAGCTCACTTTTGTGGTTGACTGCGAGCGAGAACGTTGTTCCTCTGATATTGTAATAGGTAGTGTTCATTATCGTTGCAAATATATATACCTTGCGCTATATTGGGCCTTTAGTTTATAATAGGTACACAATAAAACACTACACGAATTGAACATGTGGCCCGGGTCCCCACATCACTCCCCCCTTGAGACCGTCACTACGGGCGATAATAGCATGGTCGGCGTACTTCACGACCTGATCTTGTTCTAGTTACCACTGGGTATTCCGTCGTGTTTGCTCTGGTTTCTTCGGGATGATTGTTGCTATTATAATATAGGCCGGTTTCAACCGATATATTGATACTGGAACCGGTTTTCCCTTAACCATTAGCGTGAAGACCTTGACATCCCTTTCCAGTACTTGGTGGGGTCCAGTGTATGCAGGTCGTAATGCAGCACGCAATGCGTCTTCCCTCAGAAATACGTGGCTGCATGTGGCTAAATCCTTAAAACAAAGAATGACCTATTGTCATGGCTTGATTCTGGCGAACATGTCAAGCAATCATCGACTTAAATACGTGAGTAACCCGGTTCGACAATATTTTAATATCTCCTACCCGGTATGAATTTTCTGGTGCCTTCGTAAATGTGTACTAGTAATGCACCTGTACTCACAGAGATTACATTTGTGAGGCTTAACGCCAGCGTGTGTCATCTCATGTCTTCGTAAGTGTTGTCGCAGACTGAATTGTTTGTTACATGTGCTGCATTTAAACGGCTTCTCTCCAGTGTGAATCCTCTGGTGATATCGTAACTGTACCTTTGTAATACACCTGTACTCACAAAGATTACAATTGTAAGGCTTAACGCCAGTGTGTCTCATCTCATGAGTTTTTAGATCTGATTTCTGACTGAACTTCAAGTCGCAAGTGCTGCACTTAAACGGCTTCTCTCCAGTATGAATCCTCTGGTGAACTCGCAAGTTACTACGCTTATTGCACCTGTACTCACAGAAATTACATTTGTAAGGTTTAACGCCAGTGTGTGTCATCTGATGACATCGTAGGTTTGATTCCTGATTGAACTTCAAGTCACATGTGCTGCACTTAAACGGCTTCTCTCCAGTATGAATCCTCTGGTGATTTCGTAAGTGTACCTTTGTAATACTCCTGTACTCACAAAGATTACAATTGTAAGGCTTAACGCCAGTGTGTCTCATCTCATGAGTTTGCAGGTGTGATTTCTGACTGAACTTCAAGTCGCAAGTGCTGCATTTAAACGGCTTCTCTCCAGTATGAATCCTCTGGTGATCTCGCAAGTTACTACGCTTATTGCACCTGTACTCACAGAAATTACATTTGTAAGGTTTAACGCCAGTGTGTGTCATCTGATGCCGTCGTAGGTTTGATTCCTGATTAAACTTCAAGTCACATGTGCTGCACTTAAACGGCTTCTCTTCAGTATGAATCCTCTGATGCCTCCGTAGATCTGAACTAGTAATGCACCTGTACTTACAAAGATTACATGTGTAAGGCTTAACGCCAGCGTGCGTCATCTCACGACTTGGTTGTGTATTTACGTTGTGAATGCTCAAATGAGGCAGCAAACTGTTCTTATCACCTGTCGTGTACTCGCACACATCACACATGAAATACGACACACCATGATCTCTCTTCTCGTGCTCTAGTAAAAGCAATTTCTTATGAAATTTAGAACTACAAAAAGCACATGATAACTTTTGGTGTCTAAACAAACGGTGAGTCTGTTGTATGTGATTCCTTAAAATAAACTTGTCAGTGTAACGTTCACCGCAGTGTTCACACGTGTAAGATTTCTCCCCACCGCGTATGCTCGTGTGTCTCTCATCGCCGCGGAGGCGCTCGAGCCTCACGGAGCAAGTCATCGCGAGCTGTCGCCGGGCGCGAGGACAGACTGCAACAACAATACAAGTCAAACGTGAGACCACGCAAGTGTGTGAGGGACAGAAAATGAGCGCCGGTTACGGCATCTGTAGTTGAGTTGCTGAACTTCACGTGTTAAGACTGTAATGCTGTGTAACATTAATTAAATGTTTTATCGTTAACTGCAGTGTCGCCATTTTTCTACAGATAGTGTTGGAATGAAAGGTACGATGTTATGAGGACTGTTGTTTCTTTTAAAATGAACAGAACGAGCATGAGTTTTTTAATTTTATTTTGTCATACAGGGTGTTTGGTGGCTACGTGCCACGTACGTGGCAGCTTTAAGGAGGTGATAGACGACATATTTTTTAACATTTCTAGCCAAACATGTCTTAGACGAAACTCGATTTCTTATAGTTTCGCCATGTCCGTCTGTCCGCAGCATAGCTCAGTGGCCGTTTATACTAGAAATCTGCAATTTGGTATACACATTAATCATGCCAAGAAAGTGTTACAATAAAAACTAAAAAAACATTTTTTTTTTCGGGTACCTCCTCAACTGTGGGGTATCATTGATATAAAAAGAATAAGGATCTTCAAATAAAGTATTTTTCTAAAGTCAATATTTTCGGAAAAAAAATGTGTACCCTCCCCTCTAACTTTTGATCCAAAAAATATGAATAAAATCATGAATAAGTTAAAATAAAACTATATCGAACATAATCGGCCCAGCCGTTTTTTAAAACTTCGCAACCCTACACTGAGCGTGGCCCGACATGCTCTTGGCCGGTTATTTTAAATTGAAATTTATAATTTTTAGAAAAACACCCAGAATTTGGTAGATACGAGTTAATAGTATTAGTTTGATATCAAAACAATATAACAATATACAGAGTGTTTTTTTTAAGTCGGACAGTATGGGGAAATCGGAAACTATAGAAGATACAAGGCAGCTGTCTTAGGAGACATCAGGTATTTTTTTGAGATAACAATTTTGGCATTTTCAAAATTTTGGTCAAGTGCGAGTTGTACCTAAAAATTAATATTGATAAAAAAATTTTTGATGCAGTTAGTCGTGATTTCATGTGCGTGATTTCACTCTTACTACTCTTCGGTTACCGCGAGGATTATTCATGAAATAAAACTTTGAAAACGGATAAACTCGCGTATATTTATTAACTTTAACTTCATTCCCCGCAGACCACGAACCCTGTAAAGTGTTCGAAACGTCGGAATGAAGTTAAAATTAATTAATATACGCGAGTTTATCCGTTTTCATACTTTTATTTCAAAACTACATGAAATTAATTTTAGTAACAAAATCTACCAATTTCTGGGTATTTTTCTAAAATCCTTAGAATTTCAATAAAAATATATATATCGAGTTTCGTCTAAGACATGTACCTATGGCTAGAAATGTTCAAAAACACCTCGTCTGTCAATTCCTAAAAGCTTTGCACGTAACCACCAAATACCCTGTATATTGTCCGTGTGTATTTAACACACTAAAAAACTATAATATTAAAAAAAATGTACCATCTCCAAGACGTTTTTACCTAACATAACTAATCATTTGTGATTCCTTAATACAATGCGTGTTCAATAACGATTAGAGAGCGGATTTCAGGTAGCGATTTAAAGATTAATATGGATATGACGGTCATACATTTATTATTATTTCTACACACAAAAAATGTATTGGGGCCGTAAAAGCAAAACTATATATCGATGCTTTTGTGAATATTAGGCAAAATTTATGATAGTTATAAATAAATAAATAAATGTTTAGTCATTTTTAAAATATTTTATTTATTTAAGATCTTCTTTAATATTCCTTCTGCATATTGAACAGTAAAAACTTTTGTTACGACCCAAAGAAAACAAAAATTAGTTATTTGTTGTACAAGGGAGGAAAGTGGTTGTTTAATCATCGTGCCAATATTGGGACGCGAGAGATTCCATAGTTGAACCACGAGCGAAGCGAGTGGTTTAAAAATGGAATCTCGAGCGTTGCTAGGGTTTCAAGGCACGATAATTAAACAAACTTTGCTCCCATGTGCAACACAACATTTTTCCCCACACTAAAGCGAGGAAGCAGCTACGGACGTGTAAAAAAAACAATCAATGCAACAAATCAGTCTTTATTAAATAACTTAGAGTAGTTCTAGTACTACCTATAATAACAAAATATATTTTTTAGTATTTAACTACAGCAGTATATACTATAATATCAATATAATAGTTATGAGATGAATCAGAAATAATTTATTTATTCATAATATTTACAATTAGTATTAATTAAACAATTTTCTTAAACCTTAACTAAAAATAATTACAAATAGTAACTAGTCAAAGTCCGCTCCGCACCGCCTCCGGTGCAAAACTGTCCATAATGCTTGCGGCATTACCTCGTTGGATCGCTATGGCCAGCCTTTGCACCAAAAACGATTCGGAGCGCGGGTCTTCTCCCTTCAACCTTAGTCGACGGCCCAAGTCACGCACAAAACGCCTCGCGTCCGCGCCCCAGCAGCCGCCGTCTCCACCGCAAAAGGAACAAACGAGTACCCCGGGCCCAGGGGTGCATACTTTTGCCGCTTTGACGCCGCCTGGAATTCCGCCGCAGCCGCAGCGCCGCGGGTTGTTCGCCCAATGTGAGAAGCGGCGAAGGTGTCGACACACGTAGCGTCCCACACCAAACACCGCCCCCTCTCCCACGGAATCAACGTCAGGCCATCCGGGCGCTTGCCATCTGTGCGGCTAACACCCGGAGGCTCGAGGACGGACGGCACACCAGCCGACTTTAGTGCCCTCTGGACGATGTCGTTGAGGGCATGGTGACGCGGATGCCTGCCAGTACAACGACGGCAACTCAAAGCATGGTGCCCGTCAACCCCCACCATGGAGCCGCAGATGCATAAATGTGGTTGACATACATCGCAGCCCAGGCGGAGAGCAACGGACACCCGCAAAGAGTCACCGTCGAGTAAAGTACCTAATTGAGGCGAAGGTAGCGCGTGTAACCATGCCCCTGACTCTGGCCGCGACACAGCCAAAAGTCTAGCCCGGTTAACACCCACAGAATCATCGACAAGACCTCCAATCACAGTCCTGCACACCACATCATCCCACGCCCGTTGCACTGTTGGATTTTCTGGCACGGTGGCTCCAGGATTTAGGGCCAGCCATTCCCTTAACGCATCAGCCACATACGGCACGGTTGCCTTACTACCATCCAGTGATAAAATGCTAGCAACAAGGCCCCCTACCCCATGAGCTGACGCCAGGAACGCCGGCAGACATACACCCTGCAGACAACGAACCCCAATACCCCCGTGGCGGACCGGCAAAGCGGCCTGGGTCCACTGGCTCTCGTTTAGGGAGATGTTCACTATGGACTCCACCGTGGATTTGATAGCGGCGTCAAAGTTGCTGACCTCGTCTGGAAATGTCCAAACTGGAGCTGTACGCAGCAAATAAATGATCTTCCGTGCGGCGAAGCATTTATGCAAAAGAGCCAGCGCCACGTGCGGATTCAAGCACTTTTGAGATGAATTAATGTTGTAACTTGTATAAATTGCAATTTTTTTCTTATATTTTAAACTTTTACGTTTAACTTAATTTGGTAAATGACTAGGTCTATGTGACTAGATTTTTTTTATAATTACAATGAAACCGACCTACATTAATTAAATTGTCAAAATTTCTATGATGTTTAAGTATAACATCTGTATCCGGCAGCTAAAACATAAATCATTTTAAAAAATGTGTGAGGTAAACTTAAATTGCCTACTTTTTGGTAAGATGTTACATAGGAAACTTTCCTTACAAAACTGTACATTCGAGTATTTTTTTATAAGTTGGCAACATTGACGTACAAGACGTCAGTGTTAGCGGGTTGCGATCTGAATGTAAAAGTATACTATCTGGTTTTTGTCCAATATGATAAGATTTTGCGATAGGTTTTTATGAAATACTAAAAATCTAATTTATTATTTTGAATAAATGAAATAATCTGGTGTATGATAAAATTTTCATGGTGTTCCTCAAAAAATAATCAGTGAATCATAGCCATACCAGCGTTTGACGTTCCATGATTTTGAACGTTTCACGATTCATCTGTCAATTTACTTCCTTCACAAGTGATTAAAATGCAACTTCCCTCACTGATGAGGGAAGTAGGTGTTTCCGAGCTAGTGTGGGGAAAAATTAGTTTCCACAATGCTCACAGAACAGTTCATTTAATTCGAGGTCGTTTATTAGTTCTTCCTCATAAATGTATGATAGTCATATCCATATGAATCGTTAAATCGCTACCTGAAATCCGTTCTCTAAAATGATTGCAGTAGAGTCTGGCGGCGATGGTTCGTAGCTGTACTCAAAGCCAAAGCAGTCCAATAGTTTGGTACACCATTATAGATGTATGGTGTACCCAACTATTTGACTGATTTGACAGCTACAAGTAACGCTGACTGTACTTACGCAATAGGTCGTGAGTCTCATCGTCGTCCACAATCTCTGGCTTGGCTAGAGGTTCTCCACCTGAAGCAAACATACCATTTTAAGGATTTAAGTTCAATAGATGGCAGCACCAGCTCTCTCTAGCTATTCTAGAAAACTAGTATTCTAATAGGAGGTGCAGGCATGTATTGCTTGCTCTTAGAGAATGGTCAAAGGCGCCTAGCCTTGTAAGGGATTGCATATACCCGAGAAAATTGACTGGTGGTTGCTAAGACCGAGTGGCCGAGCGGTGCAGGCATCAGCCGCGAAAGCTGAGCACGTGGGTTCGATTCCCACCTCGGACGTTGATGATCTTGGTCGTTTTTTTCTTTGGTATATGACATCCAATATTTATGATTTGATTTGTCACAAAAACAAACAAATCATTGTTGCAACGATGATGTACTCACCCGACATCGACTCATCGCTTTCACCCGCGCTGTCTCCTTCCTCCACTTCTGCCTTGAGCATTTCATCTAAAACAAACACAATACTAATATTAAGCATGTAACACTTGTATGTCAGCGCGACTACAGCCGGTGCCCGACCACAACACTGCACACTAAATCTTGTGTGATTGGAATTATTAATTTAATATTTACTTTATTCAACATGTTAGGTGCTCATGACAGTCAGAACGTTATAGTACATTGTGCATCAAGGGCATTGTGCACAAAGGCTAAGTATGGAATTACTAACGAGAGTGTTAGAAGGCTTTTATGACTCGAGATAGTATTCCGCTTACTGACCATGATGCATACAATGTTTTTCATCACACTTGCCGACAAAAAAATAAGTTTTAAAACGTAATATTATTAAATGACGTACTGAAATTTCTATTACTCCCTAGGAAATTTCACTTTTCTATTACTCCCGCTACGCTCACAAGCAATGGCGCGCTTAGACAGCAAGTGTGATGAAAAGGAGACATTCCATGTACTCTAATCCATCTGGAGTAGCTCAGAATAATGCAAGTGATTTGTAAAGACTCACGCAATATCTCATCAGGTTGATCTTCTGGCAGATCTTCATATGGCATCTCTGACTTGACCGCATGCTCCTCATCTGAAAGTTTATAATTAGCCATTTACAGCTGATAATGAGTACAGGAAATGATGTAACATGTTGCAGCTACTTGTGTTTATAGCTTCTACTAGTATTTACAGTATTCCTGCACTAGAACAGGTACTCACACAGCACAGGCTCCTCACTGGCCCCGTCTCCATCCTGCAGCTCGGGCTCCACTGCGGGTTCTTCCTCTAAATGGAACAAACAAAACACAAATCACTTTATGCACGAAGTAGACTCTGGCTGGAGCAAAAGCTGTGGAAATATAGCAAAAGACAACTTAAACTCATAACGGGGGTGTTTACGGGACACTTTGGGGTCAAAACTCTTTGGACACAAGCTGTAGAATGTGTGGCGAGGAAGAGGAGGCAATGAAACACTTGATGTGCGAATGTCATGCCCTCGCCAGACAAAGGATGAAAGACTTCAGAACCAGCTATCTGAAACCGAAGGAGATCAAAATGCTACCGCTAGGGTCCATCTTCAAACATATTGAGTTGATAGAACAATCCCTGGGGTAGGAGAAACAGGGGGCAATTACACAAAAGATGCTAATGGGTCGAAGTGTATTCATAATAACAAATAAGGTAAGATAAGATCAGCATTACTATGCTCTGGTGAAACATTGGCCATCAACACTTTGTGAGGTGGTGATTGTAATACCTCTATTTCATGACTGATGTTTAAATTTTATATAATAATTACGTCAGGGTTGTATGATCATCATATTTCATTTTTGTTCATTTTTGAATTTATTTACAACACCTGCTGGGACCAGATCATGTGTATCTTTTGACCTACAGATACTGTCATTCTGCTACTTACTGGAGCATTCCATGAAAACGTGTTGTAAGCAACACTGTCTTTTCAATACCTTTGCAAAATTAAATTACTTAGTCAAGATACAGTATAATAATAACATGTCAAGGCTTTAAGATTGACAGTGTTTCCTACCAGCTAGCATAATTTATTAGGGTAGCTAGCATAGCCACATGTAAGCGACAAAAAGTAGATGTTTTCATGGAATGCTCCTACTGCCTTTTGTTAATCTAAAAATCTTAACAATATGCAGTGTATTAACAACTGATGAAATAATCTTGAGAGAAAAGAAAATGACTACACAAGATTAAACATTGCAGTTTTGGTTAGAACTTGTTGATTGGAAGGGCTTGGCTACCTTTAATGCAGTTCTCTCCCTGTAGCAGTTTGGCCTGGCAGCGCTGCACTTGCCGCTTGAACTCGCTCGCGTCTCGCAGGCGGCCCACGCACTTCCAGCAGATGCCGCGCGAGCCCGAGCCATCCAACATCTGGACATAAAAATATGAAAATAAAATCAACGCAAATGTGAAATGGCGTATTCGTAACAGACAAATTCATGTGCGTACATTTATGTCGAAGCACTGCTCGAGCATGTCGGAATATATCTCCGTTATGCCGAGTTGCGTGTACGGCGTCGTCAGGTCCTTGTCGGAGGTACGCCGCAGGCAGCAGCAACATAAATGCGTCACGTCCATCACCGTGCCCGCGAATATTACAACAGTGAATTTAATTTTATTAGAATGATAGCAATAGTATTAAATTGCGATTAAAATATTTTATTTTGTACGCATAACCTCCAATCTCAAATCACAATACAAATGACAGAAGCACAATAGATTAAATAGGCATAGACATAACATGTCATCGTTTATCACAGGGTAAAGACAAATAGCGTTATGCCGGTATTACAAGGTCAGCAACATTATTTTCTTGTTGAATTGAATTGAGCTAATAATGACGTTGGATTATAGAGCTGGGTCGCATTCCCGCGTTTTATAAAGTTACATTTTACAATTTCACTGTTCGCCTCTCTAACGCACGCACATATTGGCTAGAAAGAGAGGCAAACAGCAAAATTGTAATTATGTTGTGTAAAATTGTAACATTATAAAACGCGACTCTGATTATAGTAGTGTAGTTCAAGGCGTATCAAATCCTTTCGACTATTATATCGACGGTGGAAAGGAGAAACCCTTTAAGCGACATTTTGGTCAGAAATGAGTTTTATATATCGACGGAACCGGCTTTTTTTTCTGCGTCGTTTAAGCCAAGTAATACTGAGATCTGACGACTTCAATGTCGCTTAAGGTATAATGAAATAATGGTCAAATTTAAAGACAGGGATGTTAAGCGACGCAATTATTGGCTAAAATTTAGACAGTGTCACTTAAACATACACATTTATATACATAGTCGCTTAAGTTTTTTTTTTCAAGTGCTACTGTTGTCGGTTAATTGCATGTCATACAAATTACCTTGCCCTGTAAGCGACACTTTTCTGACTAAAATAATTTTATTTATAAACCGTAGGGTCGCTTAAAGGCTCGTTTCGGAGAATTCTTAGGTCAATATCAATTAAGCGACATTTATTTCAGAAGGTTCCAAGTTTATTGAAATAACGTTATTACTATTTCATAGATATGACAATTTGACAAAATACGTTCAAAGAACACAAGTCTCTAAAGCGGCTACAGAAAGTGATACGATTTTTTTTCCTAAAAATATAACTTTAAAACGCTCTCCTGGACAATTACCAAAATGTCGCTTAACAGGTTTCTCCTTTCCACCGTCGATATTCTTTTGTGTACATACAACATTATAAGGCCATGCATTATATGGCTGCACCATATTACCTTCCGTCAGCTGTCACTGTCAAGCTGTCAGACGCCAATTTTGTTGTCACTTCAATTCAACTTCAACGTTTTCAACTCACCGATTCACCGTCTTCTGTTATTAATCTTATTTTCTCATTTGTTTCCGTTATGGCGTTATTGCGCTATTATCCTCTCTACGCTCTCTGACTGCGAGGAAATGTTTTATTTGTCGGCAACTTGACAATAGTCATAATATATTTATTCGTAAACAATACAAGATTGTGTTTGAATTATAGTTAGTACATTTACAATAAATGTGACAAAATAAATATAAAAAAAACTACGTAAACAATTTCACAATAATTCAACTTCGGTGGCAGGATGTCGCTACACACTTTACGTGAGAATGAAGACCACGGCTACATAATTTCGGTCGACGGTGAGTTTGGAGAGGACAGTCGGCTTAGCACAGGGATTAGTGCGACAATATGTCGCCGCGAGATAGACTAGCCATCTCTCTTTTATTCATATAGTTAGTAAAAGATGGAAAATCTATCTCGCGGCCACATACTGACATACCAATCATGTGCTAAGCCACTGTAGCCTACGGGCGCCTACGACCCTTTAGAAATCTATACACTCGTTTTTTCGTAGAACCCTATACTCTAATTAATATAATGTATATGGCAGTTTTGAATATTTGATTATTTGATTTTCGTTGATAGAAGATTCATGCTGGGCAGCAGTGTCTTCATAATGTACAATTGTACATAGACATACTACTGCAATCGCCAATCCGCTTGCCCAGTGTGGTGATTATGAGCATTAGCTCCTAATGTGTTCATACGCATAGTTAATAGGTGAGGCCTATGCCCAGCAGTGGACTGATATGGGCTGATGGTGTTTGTGTGTGTGATGTGACTATTTTGAGTCTAAATTGATACTTTCTTTGACAGTTGTTAAAGAGGAAGTAGAATGTTCGGAAGAGGATTATGAAGGAGAGGATGTCAATGAAGAGACACATTTCTTGGACAGCGAAGCCGGCTCGGATCTGTTCACTGACCATGTGCTGAAAGAGGAGCTTGAGCTGGGGCCAGAGACCCTGCATCGCCCCAAAGTCACTATGGTTGGATTTCAAGGTGAGTAATAAAATAATTATAACCAGGTTTAAACCAGGCTCCTACTAAAAATGTTGTGTACCTCAAATTCTATGTTGGTAATATATCATGAGATATCAGTTCTTTAATTTGTCATTAATATGAATGCTTGCTTGCTGATTTGGTAGTTCACTGGCACACAATGACAATTGATATGTTTAAAAAATGCTTATAAATTATTACTTTCTGTAATGTTTATCATTTGGTGAATGTTTGTCTTCCAGACAAATATCCTGTGCTCCGTAATATATAAACTGTTATAACGTGTAGGTTGGCCGGCCGCTGCCCCGGCCGCGGCCCCGCAGGAGTCCCTCGCGCCGAGAGCCTGCTCGGTGCTGCTGGAGCGCCTCCCTCACGAGCCGTCTGTCCGGGGGAGCCTCGCTACTGCACCCGCAGACCTACTTCAACACAAATGTACTAACTAGTAACTACATACAAGAGATGGGCCGAATATTCGGTCATCATTATCGTAAATTGAAGAGTCTCTTGTCGGCGTAACTGTTGAATGTAGCTGTCTCCATCTAACTCTGTCTAAAGCCGCCTCCTTGACTTCCTTGTACGACACAACGTCTACTTTCCCTTTTATTTGTTTCATGTAACTTTTTCTAGGTCTCCCTCTTCCTCGCTTTCCTTCAATCCTTCCTTTTATTATGTTTTTTTATCAAAGCGTCATGTCGTATAACGTGGTCAAACCTTTTCCCTCTTCTATTATCTTTAACAAACTCCTTTTTTCATTCACCCTTTTAAGCACTATTCAAGAATATTCGGTAATTGCTCAGTATTCGGCATATTCGGCAATTTTTTTAATATTCGTATTCGGCCGTATAGTTCCGTTATTGTACCAAATATTTACTGAATAAACAATGTAAATTACTGTATTAGAGAAAGATATCATATTTCAGCAGTCTAATTTAGACTGCTGAAATATTATATCTTAGACTGTCTAAAGAACTACCAACAGCAAAATATATATCAAATTATGTTGCTCAGTGGTTTCTTATAAACACACTTAGGTGGGGCAACTCCACGCAAGGGTGTAATGTAAGTGACCAATTTCTAGCGTGTTTAATTATTAATTGTGCTAATTCAACTGTTATTATATCTAGATATCAAACTAATGGTTATGTAGATATAATGTAACACCCAAACTTGGATCATAAGTATAAACAGACGATGAAATGGTCATTTTCATTACAGTTACATGGGATTAGCTTGTGGGTCAAAATTCTTTTCGTTGTGAGACGCAGTGGTGATTTTTGTATGAGATGATGCTTTGTTTTCAATTTATGATGTATGGATTAAGATCTAGCGTGAAAAAGAAATATAAGTGCACCGGTTTTTTTTTTATACACTGAGACGAAACATCAACTAAATGAGTGACATGTGTGGTATGAAACAAAACAACGAAAAGGATTTTAACCCAGGTATTTAGCTTTTAAAACATTAAATTATGTAATTAGCCGACTATTGGCGCAACCGAATATTCGTATTCGGCAAAACCCGTATTCGGCCCATCTCTACTACATACAGTCTTCGGTCAACATTTATTTCTACTAGCGAAACTGTTGACATAACCCTTAGTGTACCATCAAAACTCTTACTCAAATCTTATTATATTTACTTACGCAAAATCTAACCATGACATATCTTAACATTTTGTTTCCAAAGATATTCCTATGCTCCTAACTGTATTGTCATTAAGGCATTTTTCATGTTACTGTAATGTAGGGCAGCATTCGCGTGGTGTTTGTTGCAGTGGAGGCGCGGGCAGGCGAGTCGGAGGTGTCGGGGACGAGTGGCGAGGACTGCGTGTCGCGTGAGTACAGCTAGGACCATCGCCGCCAGACTCTACGGCAATTATTGTTGCAGTGGAGGCGCGGGCAGGCGAGTCGGAGGTGTCGGGGACGAGTGGCGAGGACTGCGTGTCGCGTGAGTACAGCTAGGACCATCGCCGCCAGACTCTACGGCAATTATTGTTGCAGTGGAGGCGCGGGCAGGCGAGTCGGAGGTGTCGGGGACGAGTGGCGAGGACTGCGTGTCGCGTGAGTACAGCTAGGACCATCGCCGCCAGACTCTACGGCAATTATTGTTGCAGTGGAGGCGCGGGCAGGCGAGTCGGAGGTGTCGGGGACGAGTGGCGAGGACTGCGTGTCGCGTGAGTACAGCTAGGACCATCGCCGCCAGACTCTACGGCAATTATTGTTGCAGTGGAGGCGCGGGCAGGCGAGTCGGAGGTGTCGGGGACGAGTGGCGAGGACTGCGTGTCGCGTGAGTACAGCTAGGACCATCGCCGCCAGACTCTACGGCAATTATTGTTGCAGTGGAGGCGCGGGCAGGCGAGTCGGAGGTGTCGGGGACGAGTGGCGAGGACTGCGTGTCGCGTGAGTACAGCTAGGACCATCGCCGCCAGACTCTACGGCAATTATTGTTGCAGTGGAGGCGCGGGCAGGCGAGTCGGAGGTGTCGGGGACGAGTGGCGAGGACTGCGTGTCGCGTGAGTACAGCTAGGACCATCGCCGCCAGACTCTACGGCAATTATTGTTGCAGTGGAGGCGCGGGCAGGCGAGTCGGAGGTGTCGGGGACGAGTGGCGAGGACTGCGTGTCGCGTGAGTACAGCTAGGACCATCGCCGCCACACTCTACGGCAATTATTGTTGCAGTGGAGGCGCGGGCAGGCGAGTCGGAGGTGTCGGGGACGAGTGGCGAGGACTACGTGTCGCGTGAGTACAGCTAGGACCATCGCCGCCAGACTCTACGGCAATTATTGTTGCAGTGGAGGCGCGGGCAGGCGAGTCGGAGGTGTCGGGGACGAGTGGCGAGGACTGCGTGTCGCGTGAGTACAGCTAGGACCATCGCCGCCACACTCTACGGCAATTATTGTTGCAGTGGAGGCGCGGGCAGGCGATTCGGAGGTGTCGGGGACGAGTGGCGAGGACTACGTGTCGCGTGAGTACAGCTAGGACCATCGCCGCCAGACTATCCCAATTATTGATCACGCATTGTAATTCATCATCATCATCATCTCAGCCTAAGACGTCCACTGCTGAACATAGGCCTCCCCTCTGGACCTCCACATGTACCGGTTAGATGCGACCTGCATCCAGCGTGTCCCGGCGACTTTCATAAGGTCGTCTGTCCATCTTGTGGGTGGACGTCCTACGCTGCGTTTGCCTAGCCGTGGTCTCCACTCGAGCACTTTTCGACCCCATCGACCATCTGCTCTGCGTGCAATGTGGCCTGCCCATTGCCACTTCAGCTTACTAATCCGGAGGGCTATGTCAGTAACTTTAGTTCGCCTACGGATCTCATTTCTGATTCGATCACGCAGAGAAACTCCGAGCATAGCCCTCTCCATAGCTCTTTGAGTGACTCTGAGTTTAGATATGAGGCCGATGGTGAAGGACCACGTTTCGGCGCCGTAAGTCATCACTGGTAAGACACATTGATTGTAGACTTTCGTCTTAAGGCACTGAGGTATATCGGACGAAAAGACATCGCGTAGTTTCCCGAACGCTGCCCAACAGAGTTGGATTCGGCGGTTGACCTCTTTCTCGAAGTTGGACCTACCTAATTGGACTACTTGTCCTAGGTAGATGTACGAGTCAACAACTTCGAGTACCGAGTTTTCAACAGAAACCGGGGTGGGCACAACATTGGCATTTGACATAACTTTCGTCTTGTCCATGTTCATTTTCAAGCCCACCCGTTGAGAAACTCGGTTAAGGTCATCGAGCATTTTGCTGAGTTCCTCCATCGACTCTGCCATGACTACGATCGGCAAACCGAAGGTGAGTGATGTTTTCGCCGTTCACATTGATGCCAAGTCCTTGCCATTCCAGGATGCCTAGCCAAGTTGCCAATCGCTAGCGTTTGCTAGCGCATCGTAGTTTTCCCTCTCTGTCACTCCTTCATATTAGTGCGACAAATAGGGAAAACTACGATGCGCTAGCAAGCGCTAGCGATTGGCAACTTGGCTAAGCACCCAGGAGCTTAAAGGCATCTTCCATTGCGGCAGTAAACAGTTTCGGAGATATAACATCTCCCTGCCTTACGCCTCTTCGCAACGGAATAGCCTTCATATTTTAAAGACAAACGGGTCTTAATCGCGTAAACTTACGTTTAATTATATCCTGACGTTTCGGGCATGACATTACACCCGTGGTCGCAGGCAGACTCTAATATAATAACTCTGGAATAGCCTTCGTAGTCTGCTCCTGTACTCGGACCGACATTGTGGCGTTGCTATACAAACACTTCAACACTTCGATGTACCGATAGTCAATGTGGCATCGCTGAAGAGACTCAAGCACTGCCCATATTTCTACCGAATCGAAGGCTTTTTCATAGTCCACAAACGCTAAGCATAATGGCAAGTTATACTCCTCGGTCTTCTGTATAATTTGTCGCAGCGTATGTATGTGGTCTATGGTACTATAGCCTTTTCGGAATCCAGCTTGTTCGGGAGGCTGGAAGTCATCAAGTCTGTATTCGAGACGGTTCGTGATGACCTTTGAAAACAGTTTATAAACATGACTCAGAAGCGTGATGGGTCTATAGTTCTTCAAAAGGCTGTTATCACCTTTTTTGAAAAACAGCACCACCTCGCCTCGGTTCCATGCTTTAGGCGTTTTGCCCTCGGACAAGACGGAATTAAAGAGCTTCTGGAGGACTTTAAGAACCGGTGTTCCACCCGCTCTCAGAAGCTCTGATCTCCATCCTAATCTCGTACAGACTGATGTCCGGGATATCCTCGGTGCCATTGTAATTAGGCATCACGAATTATTAATTAGCTAACTGTGTCGGCGGTGGTACGATTTTAGGAAGTAATAAAATAGTCTTATTTTGTATTTACAGTACGTATACAGGGTGTAATCGTAAAGTGTTGCCAGGCCATAATTCCGTAAATATAGCAGATACCAGAAAACTTCTAGCTGATATCGAAAGTACGTTCCACCCAATGAGTGAAATTACACTAATAACTTTTTTAAAATAAAATCAGAAATATCTCAAATATTAACTTCAAACCCTTCCATACATTTAGTACGTAACCGTTCATTCAAAGAGTAGTTTAATACGAATATTTTTTTTATTTAGGAATTGATGTTCGATTAATTATTTCATAAACAGTAGTATTATTATTTTATTACAATGTATTCGTACAAATAACGAATCTCTAACAGTTTTATCTGTTATGACACCCGACATTTTTTAAGGCTAGTCGTCATGCTAAATGTATGGGAGCGTTTAAACTTAGTATTTTTTTAAATATTACTCCATCTATTTAGAAAAAGTTATTAATGCAATTTTACTCGTTGGGTAATGCACTTTCGATATCAGTTGGAAGTTTATTGATATCTGTTATATTTACGGAATTATGGTCTTATAAGTGTGGCCACACTTAACGATTACACCCTGTATATAAAACAAAATAAAAAAAGCTTGTGCCCATTCTGTCTATCTTAAAACAATTACGAAACACAACACACCTTCATAAAATCGTACCTCAGATAGAGAAACTAAAATTAACGATGAAAAATCTAATGTTCACACAGCATTACAACAGTCTTAACAAATGAAGTTCAGCAAAATAACTACAGATGCCGTAACCGGCGCCAATTTTTTTTCCCTTTCACACTTGCGTAGTCTCATGTTTGACTCGTATTGTTGTTGCAGTCTGTCCACGCGCCCGGCGACAGCTCGCGATGACTTGCTCCGTGAGGCTCGAGCGCCTCCGCGGCGATGAGGGACACACGAGCATGCGCGGTGGGGAGAAACCTTACACCTGTGAACACTGCGGCGAACATTTCATTAACAAGACTATTTTAAGGAATCACATTCAACAATCTCATCATTCCTCCAGAACCCAAGAGTTATCATGTGCCTTTTGTAGTTCTACATTTTATACGAAATTGCTTTTACTAGAGCACGAGAAAAGCAAACATGGTGTTTCGTATTTCATGTGTGATTTGTGTGAGTACACGACAGGTCACAAGAACAGTTTGCGAGCTCATTTGAAGAGTCACAATGTAAATACACTAATAGACAATAAACGTGCCAGTCACAATGGTGATCACAGTAGAGAGAAACCTTACACGTGTGACCACTGTAGCGAGTGTTTCTGTAACAAGTCTACTTTAAGGAATCACATACAACACACTCACCGTTTGTCCGGATCTAAAGAGTTTCCATGTGCGTTTTGTAGTACTGCATTCCATACAAAATTGCTTTTATTAGAGCACGAGAAAAGCAAACATGGTGTTTCGTATTTTATGTGTGATGTGTGTGAGTACACGACGGGCCACAAGGAAAGTTTGCGGACTCACTTAAAGATTCACGATATAAATTCAATATTAGAGGGTACACGCACCGCTAACACAAGTTCGAATGAAGTTTATTCATTCAAACAACAAAAGATACGCCCCACGGGAAAGAGTTACGAGTGTACCGCTTGCGAGTACAAGTGCAATGACAACAAAAGCTTTCAATTTCACAAACTGACACATACTGGTAAAGAGCCCTTTCAATGTAGCCACTGTGACTACAAATGCCTCTACAAATCAAAGCTCAAAATACATCAAATGCGACATACAGGAGTAAAGCCATTTAAATGTAGTATTTGCGAGTTGAAGTTCAGGCTTAAAAGGCAACTACAAAGACATGAGATGGCACACGCTGGGAATAAGCCATACAAATGTAATCTTTGTGAGTACAGATGCATCACTAGTTCAGACTTACAAAGTCACCACAAAAGACACACTGGGGAAAGGCCATTTAAATGCAGCACTTGCGAATTGACGTTCCGTCGGAAAGAGCAACTAAGAAATCATGAGATTACACACACTGGCGATGCGCCATACAAATGTAATATTTGTGAGTACAGGTGCCTTAGACAGTCAAGGTTACAAGACCATCAGAAGGTCCATAATGGGGAGAAGCTGTTTAAATGCAGCATTTGTAACAAAAAATTCAAACGTAAATCACACCAACAAAGACATGAGAGGGCACACGCTCGGAATAAGCCTTATCAATGTAATCTTTGTGACTTCAGGTGCTTTAAAAGTCCATCTTTACGAAGGCACCAGATGACTCATATCGGGGAAAAGCCATATAAATGCAAAACTTGCAACTCGAAGTTCAGACAGAAAGAAAATCTACAAAGACATGAGATGGTACATACTGGCGATAAGCCTCACAAATGTGATCTCTGTGAGTACAGGTGCATTACTAGTGGAGACTTACAAAAGCACCAGAGGGTTCATACTGGAGAGAAGCCATATAAATGTAGTATTTGCAACGACAAGTTCACCCAGAAAAGTAACCTGCGAAGACATGAGATGATACACGCTGGCCATAAGCCTTATAAATGTAATATTTGTGAGTATAGGTGCAATAATCGTAGTAACTTACGAAAGCACCAGAGTATACATACTGGAGAGAAGCCGTTTAAATGCAACACTTGCGACTCCAAGTTCAGGCAGATAGGACACCTACGAACACATGAGATGATACACGCTGGTGATAAGCGTAGTTCAGATTTACGAACGCCTTAGAGCGCTCTGACTGCAGAGAAGCAATTTAACTATACTAGTAAATTTATAATTTAATAACAAACGGTCGGTCAGTCTACCTTAGACTACACGTGTAACGTCATTCCCGAAACGTCAGGATTAAATGTATATTTACGAGTTTAAGGCCCGTTTGTTGTTAAAATATGAGTGATAATTGTGAAAGTTTAAATAATAATATAATAATAATAATAAACATTTATTTCAAGTAACTTTACATTTAGTATGTAGTGCAGCATTACGCCTTGTAAAGAAACCTTTTTTACTTCAAACCTAGCATCAGGCCGCTTAAAAGAAAAAGAAAAAAAAACAAAAGGTAAGAGGTGTCAACGTGAAAAAGAAGAGATGGATGTTTTCTTCGGTTTTCACGAGAAAATATATTTTTTATTATTAATCTGAAGAATTTACGTCTGTTTTGTAAATACACAAGTGTATAATAATGTAAATAATGCGAAGAATTTTTAGAGTTGGTGGAGGTTGAAATTGTACTACTAATAATTAGTAAGGAAAACCGCTTTTTTGTCGCGGGTAAGTGTTTGAGGTCTTAATTTATTTTTAGTCGATTTCTTTTTCTTTTCAAACAAACTATAGCGTAGTTTTCTTCTTCGTCTGCAGTTTTCCATTTGGAGATTTACAATATAAAGTTTGTGGATGCGGAGTTGGCCGTATATCACATAACCAGGCTTAATTTACCCAAGACTCCGGCTTCGGGTCCAACATTGTGCTTGAGCGTAGACGGCGCCTGTCGTGCATGACGTGATTCACGGAGGATATTTTCTTCTACCCAGCGCTCTCTAAAGGGAAGTGTCCACCTATTTCCATTTTCCGGCTACAGAATTAAGTATTTTTTAACCATAGATCTAACTATCATAAAAACTGTTTTATTCTGTTTTTCTTAAGAAGTCAAATTAATGTTACGTATTGTTTGTTCGGAACGTTTGCTCCTGGCTGTTCCTTACTGGTACCAATAGGGAACGACAATAGGTTGGCAAGCTAGCCGATTCTTTACGATTATTCTTATTTCCAATACATTTGTCTATTTCTGATTTCCATGGCAGGTTATTTTTAAATATAATTATTATTAGAATTCTCATTTCCGTGGCACGGTATTAAAAATTCTCATTTCCGTGGCACGGTATTAAATACATTTGTATATTTCTCATTTCGGTGGCTGATAATTTTGCCTTCGGATAATTAGTAATTGATCTTCGTGTCAAGGGAAAACAATCTGTGTATTTTAAACTCTGTAATTGCAGATTACGTATGACTTCCATGGATTTTTTTTTTCTGTTACATTTTTGTTTATCTGTTAGATAAATATTATAGTAATGATAAAATAAAGTTTATTTCTTGTAGCAATCCAGTTTTTTTCCTTTTATTTTTAATTTAATGCTACAAATTTGGCGCCCGAACTCAAAATAACATATTTTGGAATAAAAACTATAAGTTTATTTTTTTTTAGAAAGGGGAGGGAGTCCGTTTCATCCGGCCTATTATTAACACTTAATTCTTGTATTCCTCTGTCTTAATCTAGGAAAAACGTTATTTTAGTACCTTAAACACATTTTTTTAACAATAATGTCGAATCAAGGTGAAGAATCTATTGGTGACACCCCACACCGTTCTCTAAATCCATTTGCTGACCCAAATCCCCGTTTGTTAGCCATGGATAGAGGAGATGTACACTCTCCTCAAATATCAGAACCGCCTTTGCGGTCTAAACCATTCACTGTTTCTGGCTCTGATGGACATCAATTCGAATCTCCGAATCCATCCAATCCACATTTGAATACAAGCCACCGCTGCAAGCCCGAATCGCTAACCAAATGGAATCTTACTTTTTCCGGTGAGAAGTGCGTACGTGAGTTTTTTAATCGTGTTGAAGAAGAGGGTATTGCGCGCAGTGTAACTCCATCTTACGTCGTACAGAGATTTCACGAGCTACTTACCGGCACCGCTCTCAGATATTTTCGAGCAATCCGCCAGCCAGGGCTTTCGTATGCTGAACTAAAATCTGCTTTCATGCGCACTTTTGATGTTGTTGATTTTGATTTCAAAACCGAACGGCAGCTGCGGGAGCTAAAGCAGTCAGATACTCAGACAGTTACTGACTTCGTCATACAGGTTCGTGACCTTAATGCTAAATTGCGCAACCCAATCGGTGAAAACGACTTATTCACGATCGTCAAGTATGGTTTACACACGAGATACCATCCGTGTCTTGCTACAAATATTTTAAAAGACATGGACTCCTTACTGGAAGTAGCTAAAAATTTCGAAGCTTTTCAACCACAGCTGATTCCAGTTACTACAATGGCTCCGATTAACGTACAAAATCCAGCATGCCTTAAGTGTGATATATCAGGACACGATTATCGAGGGTGTCCTAACGTTAAAGGTGTGGTATGTTTCCAGTGCAAGCGTTCAGGTGTATCATCTCGTAACTGTCCAAACTGCAACCCTCTCACGCCACAAAAAAACTAGACGTGGGCGACGCCACACTCAATCCTTCGGTGTCGCCTATAGTTATCAACAACTGTCTAGACAATCGATTATTTGTCGAAGTTTTTGTTTCAGGTAGTCCTGTTAAAGCTCTTTTAGACTCGGGTGCTATGAGATCTCTTATCGATCTTTCACTTGTTAGGGATTTAGGCTTAGATTATTACACGGGTGCGATGCCGGTAGTCGTATCCGCAGACAATTCACCTATCGATATTCTTGGAGGAGTGAAACTTTCAATTTCTTTTCATGGTATGTCAATCACCCTTTCATGTCTCGTAGGTAGAGCATTACCTACAAAGTTTATTCTTGGAATGGAGTTTTGGGACGCGTGTGGATTGACGTCGCTCATCAAACAGTTTTTCAAGGGTGAGGACAGTGGTAAGCTTTTTGTGCCACCCACTCACGTTTCTGGTTGCGGCCACGTCGAGGCTAATGATACCCGATATTTACATCCAAGAAGAGTCCTTTCTGCTGACCAAGAACTTAGACTCCAGGCCGTTATCAACACTCTTGAAGACATCTCTGCCGATAAAATAGGTTTGGGATGTACGTCTTGGCTCTCCCACAAAATTGAGACGACTGGTGCACCTATTCGTCAACGTTATTACCCACTGTCTCCTGTCAAGCTGAAGGTTCTTAATGAAGAGATTGACAATATGCTTGCGATGGGGGTCATACGTCCTTCTCGATCACCCTGGGCAAGTCCTGTAGTAATGGTAACAAAAAGTGACGGAAGCGTTAGATTTTGTGTAGATAGTAGAAAATTAAACAGTGTTACTATCCGTGATTCATACCCTCTTCCGCGAATTCAAGACATTTTGAATAATTTGCGTGGTGCGAGGTACCTCACTTCACTTGATCTTAGAAGCGCTTTCTGGCAGATCCCGCTCGCAGATAGAGACAGTTGTGAGCGTACAGCTTTCATTGTACCTCAACGCGGGTTATTTGAATTCGTCCGAATGCCTTTCGGGCTCACTAACGCTGCATCTGAAATGCAACGGCTCACTGACATGATTGTTAACTTTGAGTTTTCCGCCGAATCCGAAGATTTCGTATTTGGGTACGTAGATGACTTAATTTTGGTGTCCCGCAATTTCGATAGTCATCTAAAACTCATCGCAAAGGTTCGCGACCGCTTGAAAGAGGCCGGTCTATCAATTAATTTGAAAAAGTGTGAATTTTGTAAGTCCGAACTTAAATATTTGGGTTATATTGTAAATGAACGCGGGCTACAAACTGATCCAAAAAAGTTGGAGGCGATTAGTAATTTTCCGACGCCTACAACAGCAAAATCTCTGCGGGCGTTTATTGGATTGTGCTCATATTACAGACGTTTTGTGGAAAATTTCTCAACGATCATTGCACCTTTAACGTCTCTTATTGGGAAAAAGAAAGGCAAAGACCTCATTGATTGGAGTGAACAGGCTGAATCCGCTTTCAGACAGTTGAAGAAGGTGCTAATTGATTCTCCAGTAATAGCATGTCCGGACTTTTCAAAGCCATTCGTGTTGCAATGTGATGCTAGTTCCGTGGGTCTCGGTTCGGTTTTAGCCCAAAATATTGACGGGGAGGAGCATCCTATTGCATATTACTCGCGTCTGTTTTCAAAAGCGGAACGAAATTATTCCACGACAGAACGGGAATTACTTTCAGTTTTGGAATCGATTAAACATTTTCGCGGTTATCTCGATGGGATGAAATTCAAAATTATTACAGACCACATCGCTCTAAAATGGCTTATTACTTTAGACAATCCAAGTGGCCGATTAGCTCGATGGGCTACTCTGATATCTCAATACGACTTTGAGATAGAACACCGAAAAGGCGCACTCAACGTCGTCCCGGACGTACTTTCTCGTCCCCAAGTCGGGTTGATCTCTTTCAGACGAGGTGATAACATTACTTCAGATCCTTGGTACGAGAGGGTATTTATGGGTACGATAAGATCGCCACAAACATTTCCCGCGTATGCAATACGGGATGGCATTCTGATGCGTAAGATGGCAGTCGATAACCCCTTAGAGCCCAACTCCTGGCGAACAGTATTGCCTAAAGATAAAATAAGGGAGGCAATCGCCGAGATTCACACCGGGTTCCCAAATGTTCATCCTGGGGTTATGAAAACTTATTTAAAATTGAGAAGTTTATACTATTGGCCAAATATGTATCGCGATGTAACCGATTACCTGGCGGAATGCCAAGTCTGTAAAGCGTACAAGATTTCCAACACACAGCCGCGTGGGCACCAGCTTTATCCAAGACCTGTTTATGCTCCACTTGATTTAATATCTATTGATTTGGTAGGTCCTCTCCCGGTGGCCTATTACGGATATCGATATATTTTGACCATAGTTGACGTGTTTACAAAATTCGTTTGGTTGGTGCCGTTGAAGAAGGCAGATACGAGATCCATCACAGTTGCTTTAGAGTCAGAAGTGATATTGCGCTACGGAACACCATCAAACATTCTATGTGATAATGCAACTGTTTTCCGTAGCGTGGCTTTTGTGGATTTTTTGAGGTCTTACGGTATTCACAATCCATGCTATACGCCATATTACTCACCGCAGGCCAATGTTGTAGAGCGTTACAACCAAACCGTTATCACAACGCTTAGTATTTTGGTAGGGAATGACAATCGCACATGGGCAAGAAACTTGCCAAAAGTAGCATTGTATTTAAATTCATGTGTCAGTCTCGCGACTTCGTATACACCCAATTTTTTGATGTATGGACGCGAAGTGGAAACCTCACGGCAACGTGCTCATATTCAGACTCCAGGTCCAGAGTTGGCCAGTAGTCGGAGTGATCGCGCCACGAGTCTTCTAGCGCTCCAAGATGTCTATGCTAAGGTAGCCGATTCCCTATCTCTTGCTTTCCAACGTAATGCTAACTCCTACAATGAGAGAAGGAAGGCTGTTGTATTTCGACCAGGTGACATGGTTTGGCGGAAGAATTTTCAGCGTTGTTCTGCCGGAGAAGGAACTGGCGGGAAATTCGCTCCCAGGTTTATCTCATGTCGCGTTGTCCGGCGTATATCGCCACAAGTTTATGAGCTAGCTGATGTAGGCTCACCACATATTGGACCTTATCACGTTAAGGATATCCTAAAATAGCATTTAGGTAGGCTGACAAAGTTTAGGTTTTTGTATATAGTTCTGTTAAATATAGGATATTAATTAATGATTAGTGTTATTCAGATGAAATAAAGGAACTTCCTTTACTACTAGTTAGGTCAGTCGTATTAGTTTTTAATATATGTGTTCAGACCTACCTCCTATCACAACCATTTTTTTTTTGTGCTGGTTAGAGGATGTCTGCAGCATTACGCCTTGTAAAGAAACCTTTTTTACTTCAAACCTAGCATCAGGCCGCTTAAAAGAAAAAGAAAAAAAAAAACAAAAGGTAAGAGGTGTCAACGTGAAAAAGAAGAGATGGATGTTTTCTTCGGTTTTCACGAGAAAATATATTTTTTATTATTAATCTGAAGAATTTACGTCTGTTTTGTAAATACACAAGTGTATAATAATGTAAATAATGCGAAGAATTTTTAGAGTTGGTGGAGGTTGAAATTGTACTACTAATAATTAGTAAGGAAAACCGCTTTTTTGTCGCGGGTAAGTGTTTGAGGTCTTAATTTATTTTTAGTCGATTTCTTTTTCTTTTCAAACAAACTATAGCGTAGTTTTCTTCTTCGTCTGCAGTTTTCCATTTGGAGATTTACAATATAAAGTTTGTGGATGCGGAGTTGGCCGTATATCACATAACCAGGCTTAATTTACCCAAGACTCCGGCTTCGCTTGAACAACATTGTGCTTGAGCGTAGACGGCGCCTGTCGTGCATGACGTGATTCACGGAGGATATTTTCTTCTACCCAGCGCTCTCTAAAGGGAAGTGTCCACCTATTTCCGGCTACAGAATTAAGTATTTTTTAACCATAGATCTAACTATCATAAAAACTGTTTTATTCTGTTTTTCTTAAGAAGTCAAATTAATGTTACGTATTGTTTGTTCGGAACGTTTGCTCCTGGCTGTTCCTTACTGGTACCAATAGGGAACGACAATAGGTTGGCAAGCTAGCCGATTCTTTACGATTATTCTTATTTCCAATACATTTGTCTATTTCTGATTTCCATGGCAGGTTATTTTTAAATATAATTATTATTCTTCTTCTTCTTCTTCTAGTGCCGTCTGCTTATCGCAGTTTGGCAATCATCATGGCAATTTCAACCTTCGACACAGCAGCACGGAAAAGTGACCGAGTGCTTTTTTGGAACCATTGGCGTAGATTTTTAAGCCAGGATATTCTTCTCGCTCCCACACTCCTTTTGCCTTGAATCTTTCCCTGTATTATTAATTGTAATAGCATGTATTTTTGGTTTCTCATTATGTGGCCGAGATATTCCAGTTTACGTCTTTTTATGGTGTTTATGACTATAATTATTATTAGAATTCTCATTTCCGTGGCACGGTATTTTTAAACTCTGTAATTGCAGATTACGTATGACTTCCATGGATTTTTTTTTCTGTTACATTTTTGTTTATCTGTTAGATAAATATTATAGTAATGATAAAATAAAGTTTATTTCTTGTAGCAATCCAGTTTTTTTCCTTTTATTTTTAATTTAATGCTACAGTAGGTACTTATAGCTATATGTTTATTGGCGTCTCCTCTGTTATTATAATAAGAGTAGGGTTTAGGGTCCAATGAATGAGACAATTACCAACTTCGTATTTGAGCAGTGGTTTATTCTTCACCAATTCGCGATATTAAAACGTCAATCTTAAAATAACAAAGCGTATGAGACAACGTCTGCAACTGACCATTTCGATGACAAGAATGCCCCCACCGACCATCAGTCAGGTTACTTATAGGACTTAGAGGGTCCGGGCGGGTGCAGGTGGCGTGACGTCATAGTGGCGTGATCGCCTGATCGGTCAGGTCAGGTGCAGCTGTTGTTTTTGTACATTGATTACTATTGGATATTTTTCACATTTTAGATTCTACATGATGACGCCGCCGTCACGGCCATACTGACATACGCACGTCCTCGTGCGTGCAGCTTTACAACAAAGCATATCAGAATCGAAAGAATGACTTTAACTGTTCGATCATCCTGACTGATAAATTATCTTGGCTTGATACCACAAATGATAAATCAGGTTAGCCTGGCCCGAACGTCAGGACTAGCCTCTTAGATCCTTCTGCATGACACTGGAGGAGTCACTTCTTCTTTACCTGCTAGTCCGGGCATTGTTCTTTTTGCCCCTTTAGCGGAGTTATGTCCGGTGTCCTTCAATCAAAACGTACCTTATCCTTGGCTAGACCGGACATTATTGTTTTTGTCCCTTTAGCGAAATGATTGGTCCGACCCGACATCTTTCAATCAACATATACTCACCTTTATTGGCTAGACCGGACACTAATACTTTGTCCCTTTAGCGTGCTTAAAACTGATTGGTCCGGCATAGCCCTTCAATCATATTTTTGTACTCCCTTTTTTAGTTTTATTCTATTTAATTTTTTTCTTTTGGAAAGCTACTATCTCTCAACAATATGCTGTCATTATCAATAACATTTGGCAAATGGTTATAGTGACAAAACGAATCAAACTATTGTCAATGTGACACACCGCCGTCACGTCATCATGACTAGTTGACTTTAATTTTAATTTTTTTTTAACTCTTTTTTTTTTAAATATCTAGTACAATGTTGATTCTATGTTGATTCTAGACCGCTTACGTAACTTTTTGTTTGTACTATTTTTGTTGTTTTTTTTTATATTTACTTTTATGTTTCTATTTTTTTTTTATCATTATTTTTTAAATCCGCATTTCGCCCTCAGCGTGACCATTTATCCTCCTTATACATGTTTATTGTAATAAGACATAAGGCAATGCTTTTTTTATAGACTATCTAGATTTTTTTTTGATATAGCAATGTAAACCAAATTCAAATATGACCTCAATTTTAAACCGGCAATTTACATCGAACAAAAACCACTTTTCACGCTTTTGTCATTGCTCAGAAATTTGTTTTGAGTTGACCAAATGAAATATTTTATCGTTCTATTTTCATAATTCCTGCCACCTGTCTTAGCTATGTTGAAGCGGCTGCACTTTTAACACATTTCTTGTAGACACAAAATTCAATTTCAATTTTATTTCATTACCATTGCAAACATATGAAATAAACAACCAAAATATTTTTCTTCCAAATGTTCCACAAACAGGCCATAGATTAAACACAAATTTTGATTTATTCGAATTGCATTTGAAATATTTTTTTGCCAACCCGCGATTCTTCAAATTTTCTCGCGCTCACTTTACGCTCAATATTCCCAGAAAGTCAAGAAAATGTTTTTTTCGTATGGAACATGTACGTTGTATTTGCTGAACATCTGAACGACTCTCTGATATTTAGGGTGTAAGTACCTAAGATTTTTTTTCTTTACTTTTGGGATGTTTTGAAACCAATAAAGGACTTTAATTTTTTTTTAAGTTTTTTTTTTTAACCCAGGTATTTTACTATGCACTAGATTACTAACTGACCAGATCAAAGAGTGAGGTAAGATAAGCAGCAATTTTGTTGACTTACTTCGATCGATTTCACTGCATAATATTCTTTGATGATATATGGTATGTGATATTTCTGACCATGTGAGCGTAATTTTAAGATAATATTGATTTCAGGGGCACAACGTTGGTCGCCAGTTCTTGTGTTTTTTTTTTTACTTTTTTTTTGCTGATGTGTTGGTATATTTCCTTTAAAACGATATTTAGTCACGATTGCAAGCTCGCCGTCAAGCGATAGATTCTAGAATATAGAACTTCGTTTTTTTTTTTTAGGGAAGTTAGAACAAAAGTCGTTGTGTCAATTTTTTTGTATCAACTGATGCAGTTTTCTGTGAATATCAACTATCTATGTCATCAAAGTAACACTAAAGTCGAATTACAGGACTAAAGTTTTAACATTCCTACAAGGCCCTTAAAGGCTGCCACCCAAATTTGTTTCAAATTGTGACATCACGGTTGCCAATCAGTGATAAGTTTACTATGGGAGAACAAGAAAATTGCTATTTTAACTGGGAACTAATAACTTCAATATGAATGTTGTACAAGTTTTTTTTTTAAACTACAGAGTGAACGGCGAATTTTTTTTGTAGATTTACAGTATGTCACAAAAATTAACACTAAGAATCAACACTATTGCACAGTAATACCAGCGTAAATAATAAATTGAAAAAGGTCACGAGCTTATCCTGACATAGAGGTCGTGTAAAATTATTCACCAATAGACAGCATGTCTCAAACTCTATAATTTTCACAATTAATTAATTGCAATTCTCATTTACATGTGTGCAACGAAAATGACAACACTTCAACGCTCATTAGCAGTGAAATTCTGACGCCGTAACTTAATCACATTTAAATTATTATTACTATTTGTCTATTATCATGTGCTGAAAACACGGAAATCCACGAAATTGGCAGACGCTTTTTATTATATTCAAAGTCAATTAGTTAATCAAATTAAATATACTTTGATGCCGACCTGTGCCAAGTTATAGGCACACCTCATTTTAAAAATCAAAGTGTCCTCAATAAAGGTTGTTAGTTTTTATTTTTGCCTGTTGTCAACGTTTCTAGGTAAAGGATGTCAACGAATAAGTGCGGTTGATCAAGATTGCCAACAATAATGAGACATTTTTCTATCATGTTTTACGTACAATTTTGAGATGCTATGTGATATGTAGCACTCCAAACGAGGCTTTGAAAAAGAAAAATATCACCCAACTTTAGGTATTTTAACTGAAATGGTATTTTTTTATATTTTTGAAATTTAAAAATCGCTTTCATGATTTATTAAAGTTGTTTTTTGCAGTTAAGCTATTGATACCGCCCTTCTAAGGAAGTTAAATCACTATATTATATTGTAATCAGTAAATCTTGTAATTTTCGACCATAACTTAATGACAAAAGTGTTATACGACTACCACTTACAACTGCTAAAGTTTCAAACTGATACGAGTGACATGTGACAACAGATTTCAGCGTTTGTAATTTTTATAGGTAGGTACCCGGTGCATACATTTTTTATTTTGCTTAATTTTTTGGACGGGCACTGAACTCTGACGCCGTCAACGCGTCATATGTGTGAGCAAGTATCTTAGCGTCAAGTCTTAGGGCAGTGTTAAAGGGCTCTCTTTTTTTTATTAAGCCAAAAGATATTTAATTGGTATTGGCTTGTGTTTTTTTTTTAGTATCTTTTTTTTTGTTTTAATTAGTTCAGTCTTTGTGAACTTTAAACCAGAAGCTATATGTTCCTAAAAAAAAATCCGGATCATTTATCAATTTGGCCACTAATCCATGCCATTTATCAATTTGGTAACTATTCAAAGGCAAAGGGCACCTATTGGGTCTGATATTATAATCGCACATACGCATTGCGATTTCAGCGTTTTTTTTTTTATTACTAGCTACATGGGTTTAGATTCAGTTGGAAATAACCAAGAGATAAGTAACCAATCAAATTGATTTAATTTCTCCGATTGTACTTATTCACGTATTTGGGTGTTTATCGATGATGCTGAAATTTTTTTTTTCACGACGTTGACGATCTGTTTCTTATCTCGTTAAGTTTTTGTCAATTGACCAACTATCAAACAAATTATTGTTTATTTAACAATAATTACGCATCAATGTCTCAGAAAAAGTTATAGGTACCGGAAATTGGGACACAAATTCCTGCTTATGTTCTCATTATGATGTGACGCATCGTGATCGGTAAAATCGAATGATAAATCATGTACTGTATTGTACGTGAAGATTGTTAATTACGGGATTATTAAGATACTTCTCAAAACTGCTTGTTCAAGAAATGACTCACCATTATTGCAATTCATATAACTGCCTAGTCACAATTATATTCTACACCAGGCTCAAAGAGCCATGCAAAGCAGTTAAAATTATCACTTGTTTGCTGGTATTTGCGGTAGGTATTGTTGCCCGTAGCTGAAGTTCCATCTTCCTTTCGTTTCTTGTACCGCATAGAACAGAAAGTAGCGTCGTGGTTGATGTAGTTGCACACGTAGCAGGGAACAGTAGATTTAGGTTGGTTTGTTTTTGTTCAAACGGCCGTCATAATCTTCACCACGGTGACCAATTTCTTCGCATAATTTGCAATTCTCTCGAAACTACTGTATCGATGTACGTAGTTTTATTGATGAAACTCCTGGGATCACTCTCTTTATAGGTGGCTTCCATATTCCTTAGTTTTAGGTGTGAAACCGCGGAGAAAATTCTCTTGATCGATTCTGGTATGTTCGGATCCGATGGAATCATCTTTGACAGAGAATGGGCGAAAATACTACTCGTAGCTACAGCTTTCTACTGCGTCCAATCCAACCAAATAGGGCAACATTTAAGCGAATGTAGACTTGATTTGATGGCGAATTTGGGTTCGGCACTTCTGATATTGGCGTCTCCTCTGTTATTATAATAAGAGTAGGGTTTAGGGTCCAATGAATGAGACAATTACCAACTTCGTATTTGAGCAGTGGTTTATTCTTCACCAATTCGCGATATTAAAACGTCAATCTTAAAATAACAAAGCGTATGAGACAACGTCTGCAACTGACCATTTCGATGACAAGAATGCCCCCACCGACCATCAGTCAGGTTACTTATAGGACTTAGAGGGTCCGGGCCGGTGCAGGTGGCGTGACGTCATAGTGGCGTGATCGCCTGATCGGTCAGGTCAGGTGCAGCTGTTGTTTTTGTACATTGATTACTATTGGATATTTTTCACATTTTAGATTCTACATGATGACGCCGCCGTCATGTTAATATCTAAAATGATAGACAGTATAAAAAAAAATTCGGCCATGTTTCTAGAAGCACTTAAGCAGTGGTTAGACATAATAAGTACTTCTAGAAACATGCATACCTATACATACCTATACTATCAGCTATAGAACGCAGGATGGGGTTGGGGCTGGTCCGTATCCGGCGCACCAGGGATGTGCATCGCTTGTGCATGGTCGTGTAAAAACAATCTATGCGCGCTTCAGCAAACATCCCTGATGCGCTACAGAAGCGAGGCAGCCCCACCAGCACCCGGAACGCGTTGTTATACTGGATCCGGAGGGCCCCATAGGCCCGCTGCGTGTACCAGGGAGGTGCAATATGCTATTTTCACCTCCCAAGTACAACGCGCAAACTTACGCGCAATCATGTTCGCCCTTACCGACATGGCCCTCCGCTCGCGCTCAATATCCATGTTGTCTTTTAGGTCAGAGGTGACAACATGACCTAAATATTTAAAATTATCCACCCTTTCCAGAGGACTACCATTCAGTGTAATGGGAGGTATCTTGGGTATCCGATAACCAATAGGTTCAAACACCATGTACTGGGTTTTACCCACATTGTACTTTAGTCCTTGTTGGATGGCGTAGGTCTCACAAATATTAAGTTTTCGCAAACCACAAGCCGATGCGCTCAACAAAACCATATCGTCTGCGTAACTCTAATTATTTAGACAAACCGTGTCAATATGGCAGCCGATATGTGTTTTGCTGAGCGCTCGAGAAGTTCATTCAGGTAAAGGTTAAATAGTGTGGGTGACGTCAAACCCCCTGCCTCACACCACACTCCAACCTGCACGGGTCCGATAAAATTCCTGACCATCTAACACTGTTGACCTGATTTCCATACCAATACCTCAGAATTTGTATGGTCTCATTAGGGAGTTTAATGGATCCAAATAAATATATCAACACAAGTTTTATGCAATTTACGCCGGCTGTCCGCCCCGTCAAAGAACTTTCTTAACAGTATCAAATCTTAACTCTGCCCAGTGTATACAGGGTGTCTCAATACTACGGGACGATATGAAGGGAAGGTACCTTAAATATCGTACTCGTAGATATACCTAGGTACCTGCTTTATAATTGTAATTCTCATTTATTATTAAAGAGACATCGTTTTAAATAATGACATACTTTATTTATTTGAGTTAAGTACCTGGGTGAATCCACTGTATTTTATCTGTTATTGCCATGGTTACGGTCGCCTGTGTCACGCTGGTTTTATGCAAAACTATGCTACTTAAACTATGCCCTTTCTCACGTTCTCTTTACACTGGTATCAGTACTCCACTTGGAGTACTGATAATTTGAAAAAAATGACTACTTAGTCATTTTTTTTATGTCGAGGGAATCTAAAGTGTATTCATCCTTACTTGTCTTATCATGTAAACAAACCACAGACCAAGTAAAACAAACAAAACGTCAACGACGATCAAAAGACAATCACTAGTGATTAGAAATGTCGATATAATGAAATGTCAGCGATAATTTCACTGCTTAGGTACGTAAATAGAGGATTATCGATTTTACATCGTCTGTCAGGAAGAGAATTAATTCGTATAAGATTATATCAAAAACTATGGTTAAATTTCGAGGATTTTTCGCTGTCGCTCCAACGAAGGCGCCACTAGTCATGAGAAAAATCACATGAAGTGCAGTGCACCCGTAACGAACAACGTGAAGCGAAGTAGCGAAACGAATGATGTTTGACGTGAAGATTTTATTCAATATTCAATAGACAACTAAGCACTGCCAGTCTTTGAATAAAATAAATATTGAAATCAATTACAAAAACCGGCCAAGAGCATGTCGGGCCATGCTCAGTGTAGGGTTTCGTAGTTATTCAAAAACGGCTGGGCCGATTATGTTCGAAATAGTTTTATGCCAGCCCACTATTCATGATTTTTTTTGGACCTTTGGATCAAAAGTTAGAGGGGGGGGACAATTTTTTTTTCATCTGGAAAGATTATCTCCGAAAATATTGACTTTAGAAAAAAACTTTCTTAAAAGCCCCTTTTTCTTTTTAAGAGACCTATTCAATGATACCCCACACTATACGATTACAGCAAATAAAAAAAATCACCCCACATCACCAATTGGGGAGGTACCAGATTTTTTTTTTTTTTTACTTTTTATTGTATCACTTTGTTGGCATGATCAATATAAATCTGAAATTTGGTACAGGTATACGTACCAAATTTCAGATTTATAGTATTAACGGCCACTGAGCTAAGTATGCTGCGGAAAGACGGACATAGCGAAACTATAAGTATGGGTTCCGTTGTTGCCATTTTTGCTACGCAACCCTAATAAATTTTGGTAAATTACTGCAATTTATTTTAATTGCATTTTCCTCGAGTTGTACTTTAAGTATTAATATCGATATATTGACATGCCAACATTATGGTACATAGACAATCTAGACATCGCAATGTCACATCAATGTCAGATGTTTTTAAAGTAATCCGACCGTAACAGCATTTATTGACGAAAATCTTTACAGAAATGATATTTTTCAGTGCTTTTTTGAGTGATTATAATACTTTGCGAGTTTAATTAAGTATGCAACAACATTTGACGTGATGATTAATGTGTAATTGCAGAGAAAATTGTGATAATGTTTTCAAAAAGTGTTTGTTTACATGATAAGACAAGTAAGGATGAATGCACCTTACACTAACACGTACCAAAAGATGCAGTGCGTACGGTTCCGCGTCAATGAGATTAACCTTTTCGAAGCCACGTCAAATGCAAAAGGTGTCACTGAGACGCCACGCCAACAAAATGTCTAAACTTCATTTGCACTTTACGCACATGCATGTAAGTTTATTTTGCTCTGTGGACCATGACTTATATATCCGTCTTTGGCGTTGAACCTGTGGTGCCAATATATCAGTCGTTGGCGTCCAAAAGGTTAAAATCGAATCGTTCATCTCAAAGTATAGTAACTATATTCATGATTGCATGGATTTTTGTTGCGATTTCCGATATCGTCTTCGATCAAGTAAATCGTTAACGATATTTGTTAACGCCGGTAACACTGGCACCGGCGTTGACCAATCCAGACGACCGTCGGTAGCGAATCAGACGGCTCCGAGAGCGCGACAACAGCGCCCAGGTTGCGCGCACACGACGCCACACGCAGCGGTGCACCGAGACTACAAATTCTCTTTCCTTCTAACCACTGAAGCCGCCGCACGTGTCCTAGACATAAATAAGAATCTCTGCTAGCGATTGTACCTTATCTGTAATTAAAATGGTAAACTAGTAACAAGTAGTTTTACTTAGAGGCACCAACAATATTGAAATACACTAAGAGTGTATAGATTGGTCGTTTCGATCGGTTTGTAACGATGGATCGCACAGATGCATCTTATCATGTACGGGCCCAGTCATCAGCTATCAGTGTCACCGCCGAGCGAGTATCGCCGTGTCTCCTTTTTTTACACGGGAGTGCGTATCCTTTGTTCGTCTTTATAGCCCATAGTTCATAGCTTAGTAGCTCGCGGTGAGAACAGTGCCTTAGGTCAGTATTAAAATCTGTTGCACGCGCCCGCACCAGTTAGCGCCGTTCATACAATTACTAACGACTAAGGGATTGAAGTGTCACTGACCATTCTACAAGATTGATGATGGGCAGCAGCGTCATCACACGTCATACATTACTGCGATCGCCAATCCGCTTGCCCAGCGTGGCGATTATGGGCATTTACCTCCTAATGCGTCTATACGCATAGTTAATAGGAGAGGCCTAAGTCCAGCAGTGGATTAACATAGGCTGAAGATGATGATGATGATACAATGACTGATTGCACAAATGCACATGCGTCTGTTCCGGGCAATCCGCGTCACCTAGCGGAGGCCTTTAGGCAGTCGAATAAATACACAATTTTTATACATAAAAAATATATTTCAAATAGCTTTATGTAAACTTAAAGAATTGGCGATTATGGGTATTTACCTCCTAATGCGTGTATACGCGTAGTTAATAGGAGAAGCTTACGTCCAGCAGTGGACTATCATAGGCTGATGATGATGAAACTTAAAGAAACAGCATTTTTATACCCACTTTACATTTTCATAAAAGTAATATAATATAATTTATAACCTCCTAAGGATTGCATACCACGGTCCTACCCGTAGTACTATTGTTTAATTTATTTATACTCGTCCAGGCCCAAACATTATGATCACATTTTTTAAATGTTTTCGTACTTGTATGCCACCAACAGCTTTGGGGCATATTTATTATCAGTGTATGATGCCTTTTGGGACAAACTGAATTTAATAAAAAATATTCTTTTATTAAATACGTCAGATTAGCTTGGCGCGACATTGGAAACAAAAATTTTCTTTTGTAAATCCTACTGGTAGGACCGTGGTATGCTATGACTATACAGCCATTTAAGAAGCTGGGTCTGAATGACCAAGTTAATTATTACTATAGGAAGGATCTTGGGTCTTGGGAAGATAACATTTTTGGTGTTATTGACATATAATTTTTACACTTTCCATGTATTTCTAAGGCTATCCTAGGCGGCACGCCAATTCCGGTTCGCTACAACCAAATGTCATAATACCATGTTCTTAGAATGTCGAAATGTTAAAATAGATCAGTTATAGCGACATATACATTATGTTACAGTTTGATTTAAACTTTCACGATTATCACTTATATTTTAAAAACAAACGGGTCTTAATCGCGTAAACTTTCGTTGTGTATAGGCCTAGTGACAACCCTAGCCTAGAAGTGAATAATCAAGATCAAATGCGGGTAGTTCGAAAAACCCGCGCAGCTCGAAGGTGTTGATACATTCTCTCGCCAGTCTGCCTGCGACCACGGGTGTGACGTCATGCCCGAAACGTCAGGATATAATTAAACGTAAGTTTACGCGATTAAGACCCGTTTGTCTTTAAAATATGAGTGATAATCGTGAAAGTTTAAATCAATACATTGCGTTTAGAACCACGAATACGTCTTCTTCGGCACCCATTGTAAAACCGGTTGGTAACTGTCAAATAGTGCAACTGTTCGACAGCCCTCACGCCTTCGCAGGTCCGACAATTCAGGTAATTGGTCGCGGCCGGCTGGTGGCACGATTCGCAGTAATCCTCTATGTTTTTTGAAGATTTATTCGGAAGGTCGGCCTTTTTTGAAAGCTCTTCGATTGCCGTGCAACGTTCGACCCGGACCCAGCATTGACGCATGGATAATTTTTCTGAAATGAAATAGTACATTGTGCATCAAGGGAGGTAAGTACGGAATTACTAACGAGAGTGTTAGAAGCCCGACGCCGTCAGGCAGAGGGCTTTTATGACTCGAGTTAGTATTCCGCTTACCGACCGTGATGCATACAATGTTTTTCATCACACTTGCCAACAAAAAAATAATTTTTAAGACATAACATTATTAGATGACGTACTAACATTTCTATTACTCCCTAGGGAATTTCACTTTTCTATTACTCCCGCTACGCGCGCAAGTAATGGCGCGCTTAGACAGCAAGTGTGATGAAATAGTATATTACATCAGAGGCTAGGGAAATGAGGATTTCAGGCCAAGTTGGTATAGGTAACGAGGCCGGGAATCCGTTTTCACGCCGAGGCATGTATAGTGCTTTTCTCAAACATACAAAGAAATACAAAAAAAATAATGACAATGTTGTCGAAATTAAAAAAAAGCCTGAAAAGTGTTATGAAATTCCATTTCCATCCCAGTGAGTTACTGCTCCCTAAAAGCGATACTTCCGAGTCTATTTTAAGGAACGGAAAGACAATATTTCATTGCATGTTTGAGAAAAATGTTTTTTTTTGATATCATAATCAAAGTAAACATTTTTTTTGTAATAAATAAATACACAAATAATGCCCTCGCTGAGATTCGAACCCGGAACCTCCAACTTCGTAGGCAGGGTCACCAACTAGGCTACGGGCATAAAGGGCGGTCGCCCGAGGTCGCCCACATTACAAGTTTTATTCATCTTATCGTGGGACTAGGTCGATTTGTGTAAGATGTCCCAAGATATTTCTTCTTAATACAGGGTGTTCGTGTTGATTTTCGATAAATTGGAATTGGAGGTTACTTGGGACATTCATAGAAGTTACCTGGTATATCGGCTTTTGTTAAATCCGAAAGAATTTTTTTTTTTTCATACGTAATAAATGAAATGGTAAGTATGAGAGAACCTTAAAAGTAACAGAGAAATTAGATATACACCCTGGACCTAAATATACTTCCCTTAAATTTATAGCAAATACATAGATGTCATATATACCATAGATCAAGCAAACGTATCCACTTAGCGTGTCAAATGAACTCAGTGAAATCCACTGAGTTGTCCGTCTTTAATCGCAGCTTGCAGCTTTCGGGCGTCAAATTTTGTAAGTTGAAGTGAACAAAAACATTAAGAATGCCTCCTTAAGTAATATTCATTGCAACAACACAAAAAAATATGAATACTCAATGGCCTGAGACATATTTAAAATCATAGGCAAGTAACAACTTCAGTACAAAATCTGACACGCTCGGCCGCCATACAAATGAATGAACTTGTTTCTTATATCCAAATCTAATTCTGTGAGCAAATAGAAAAAAACACCAGGCCCCAATTTCACCACATTGACAAGTGCTACAATTGTAAATTTACTGTTTCTCCAATCTGCGGCGTCTATAGGCTACAGTTACCGTTTACCATCGGAAGGGCTGTGCGGTTGTTTTCCACCAATATAAAACTTACTGCAGGAACTTTAATAAATCAGCAGTAAATAACTACTTTTTTGCGAAGCAAAATTACAATTGTCACATAAAACACGACAATTGTAGCGAAATTCCGGCATATGCCGAACCTCATGTCAAGATTGAATGAGAATTGTACTAAACCTTGCGACAATTGTCACGGGTTTCGGAAAATAAAAAGTAGTTTATTAACGATTTAATAACGTTATTAGTAATAATTTTATATTGGTGGCAAACAAGCACATGGACCGCCCAATAGTAGGCGGTAGCCGTAGTCTACGGAGGCCTGTGACGTTAGTAACAGTGATATTTTACAATTGTCACAATTGTAATTATGGTGAAATAGGCCACTGTATACCTTTTTCAGACTGCACATCTCTTCCACTCTTAACTTTGATCCTACTGTAACCCAAGTTCGCTTTCTTTACACGCGCCTGTCTGATCTTCTCTTCACACATCGGACAGCAACGCCGATGTGGCCCCGACGACAGATAGACCACACGAACGCCGCACAGGTGGCAGGACTCATCGGTCGGCTCCTGTACTTTTAGATGGCACGTCAGGCAGAAGGTGGTATTGGATGGTATCTGCTTGTTACAGGTTTTGCAATAGCGCTCAGTACGTTTGGGCTTCTTAGGCTGGTCTGGAAGTGTGAGGTTTAATGCCAGCAACTTTTCTGCAACTGTAATAAAAAAAAGTAGTTTTTAGTACAGATGATCCCTTATTTACGAGCTAGTGCGACAAGTGGGTCATTTTACGACAGGTCCAAAACTTCGGAAGGCCATCTATACTAAAAAACGTCGTACGAGACACGTGCAAAAAGGAAATTCGTAACTCGTGTCGACTCCCTGCGGTCGTGTTTTAAAACATCGCCACTCGTTTAGAATTTCATGGTCTTCGCACTTGTGTCGTAATGTAGGTACTATTATGCGATCGTATATGCGTGAATCAACTTTTTAGGGTTTCGTAGCTAAAATGGCAAAAACGGAACCCTTATAGTTTTGACATGTCCGTCTGTCCGCAGCATAGCTCAGTGGCTCCAGTACAATTTGACTTTATGAAATAGCCGTCACAGTTAAAAGTTGTTTGAATTGCTTGACGCTAATGAATACTAAAGGTAATGAATACTAGATATATGCAATTTGGTACAGGTACATATTAATCATGCCAACAAAGTGGTACAATAAATTTTTTTGGGTACCTCCCCAATTCGTGAAGTGGGGATGATTTTTTTTTATTTGCTGTAATACTATAGTGTAGGGTATCATTGAGGTCTCTTAAAAAGAATAAGGGTAATATTTTCTTTAAAAGAGTAAGGGTCTTAAAAGAAAGTTTTTTTTACTTCTTTTGTTATCAAAAATGCATTGGAAAAGTCTGTCGGTATACTCCTTCCCACCCTGTATAGTCAATATTTTCGGAGATAATCGCTCCAGAAGAAAAAAAATTGAAAATTAAAAAAATATCAAGAAAATTTCATTCGCGTATTTATTTTGACAGTCGTTTGACCTGACGGCTCAGTGCTGCCATATCACCGCCAAATAGAGACAGAAATAGTACATTGTTTGTGCATCAAGGGAGGTAATCACTAACAAGAGTGTTAGAAGCTTTTAATGACTCGAGTTAGTATTCCGCTTACCGACCGTGATGCATACAATGTTTTTCATCACACTTGCCGACAAAAAAATAAGTTTTAAGACAAAATATTATTAAATGACGTACTGACATTACCATTACTCCCTAGGGAAAATCACTTCTATTACTCCCGCTACGCATGCAAGCAATACGCCGCTACGCTACGCTTAGACAGCGTGTGATGAAAAAGCATCAAAAACCATTAGAGATTTGAAAATGATTCGTAATGCGCCAATACTCACTCGTCAATTTTTTCCGATTCCGTTTCTGATTCCGATACTGTTCCCATGTTACCCTCGCAACCCAAGGCTCTATGTATTTAGATGCACGTTCCTTCATACTCAGTACAAGTAACTGTTGTTTTGCTCGCTCACTTTCGCAACATCGACAAAGCCTGTAGTTACTGGTAGCGCTTGTCTGTTCACACATTTTGCAGGTGTTTGTGTTTTGCTGTTGTAGCGCTTGTTCTGCCGCTTCGCAGCGCTCGAGAAGGACACAGCAGTTGCGTATGGGAATACAGTCTGTAACGAAATTGAGAGCAATATTATATACTTTTAACACGCTTCTATTAGCTTCACTCGTAACTCGTAAATAATTATGTATGTAAAAAAATTTTTGAATTTTAATTTCACCCACGATCACAAATTCAAATTTTGCACACACTCTGAGTTATGATGACAATACATGACTATAACATCATTACAAATACAAATCCAATATGGCGGCCTCCCCAAGACGGCGGACTGGCTGATTGAAATCCATCCCCATGATATCAGTAGCAGACCAAATCTGTAGTATATTGCAGTGTTTTTTAGTTTTTTTACTATGTTATTGTGGGAAAACTCAAGTAGTAACTGTAATATGCATATAATTAATTTATTATTTATTTTTTAATTTTATATATTTCAATTTCAAAGCCTTTATTTCTAATATATTATCATTAATACAATTATAATATTACTTAATTACACAAGTTTCTAATTTTATATAAATTTTAGTAAATTTGACGTCATATACCAAAGAAAAACAACTCCGGAGGTGGGATTTGAACCCTGACGAAAGCTTAGCTGGAGTGGCCGAGTGGTTTATGCATCAGCTGTTCAAACGCCAACTATAAAACTAAACACTTACCATCAAGCATACTGGCCATGTGTGCCGAGTTAGGCCTCTGCGAGTACTCCGGCTCAATCACAAGCTCCTCTTTCACATTTTCCAAGACATCAACATGTGTGGCCTCATCACAAAGTTCCTGCTTCACACATGGCTCAGCCTGTACCGTGTGCAGGCCGGCAGGCACACTGAGGTTGGAGCATGAGGACTCTGCGTAGTTCAACTCTTCATATTCTAGTGCTTCATTATATGATATTTCCACTTCCTGCTTGATGATGACTGCAACATTCCAATTACAATTAATTTAGCTGGATTAGTCATTAATTATTTATTTATTTAAGCTTAAGGACTTAATGCCTAATGGCATTCTCTACCAGTCAACCATAAGGCCAAACAGACAAGGAATAAAAAGGTGCAAAAGGAGACAAAAGCAATGTTATCTGTTTTCTTATTTATTAATTTTCATTGAAAATGTATAGTCATTTTAGAACATTACAGTGGAAGCATTGTATTCAAAAATAATAAGTTTTATGACGAGTTACAATGAAAAAAACATTTTGGTAAAATTATCTTATCTCTTAACATGTCAAAGTAATTTTAGGTAACATTAAAGACTCTAAAATGACCATAGTTTTGCACAAAGCGACCATGTGCCTATTTTATGTCAATCTGACTTAAGCTTTGCAATATTAAGTTTGGTTCCTTTCTGCATTGTCAATATAGAATATATTTATTGCATAAACTCTACACACAGCACCTTAATTAAAAATACATCTTATGATTATGAGCTAACAATTACATGATAATACAACAAAGAACACAATAACACAAAGACATATAGGTGCCGCTGCAGTTGCTGCAATTGGACACCACATCAAGGTGCATTCAAACTAAAAGAGCATTCACTGTTCTAACCTCCCACTCTACGAAATTCGATCGGTACACAAAACGTGATTGGTTGATTTCGTAGAACGGGCGCTAGAACAGCGAATGCTCTTTTGGTTTAAACGCACCTTAAGGCTATGACAGAACCAAGGGGTAGAGAACAAATACACCAGAGTGATAAGAGAAATATACAACAACAGCTCGGCCAAAGTACAAATGGAAAGAGAAGGAAAAGAGATAAGAATACAAAGAGGTGTCAGGCAGGGCGACCCCCTCTCGCCAAAGCTGTTCTCAGCTGTCCTAGAAGAAGTGTTTAAAAGAATGAACTGGCAACACCGAGGAATTAACATAATGGCTCAGAGCTATCACACCTCAGATTTGCTGACGACCTGATAATTTTCGCCAATACAAAAAATTAATTACAACAGATGCTTATAGACCTTGACTTAGAAAGCAGTAAAGTAGGGCTACTGATGAACACATCCAAAACCAAAGCCATGACAAACAATACAGAAATTTCCTTAACAGTCAAAAACAAACCAATAGAGTATGTACAGGAATACTCCTACCTTGGACAAATCATCTCCCACAACGACCTTACCACCAAAGAAATAGAAACCAGGATTGGAAATGCTTGGAAGCGATATTGGTCATTTAAGGAGGTCATGAAAAATAAGCAGACTGACATAGCCATAAAGAAAAAGCTCTTCGACACATGCATACTACCAGTGTTGAGCTATGGATGCCAAACATCACAAACATGGGCCCCCACGAAAGCCCACGTTAGGAAACTAGAAGTATGTCAAAGATCAATGGAGAGAAGCATGTTAGCCATAAGAAGATCTGACAGAATAAAAAACAAAATAATCCGGAAAAGAACTAAGCTAACAGACATCACATAAACAATTAGAAAAAATAAATGGCGTTGGACGGGACATATTATAAGAGGAAAAGAGAAATGGACAAAATCCATCCTATATTGGTATCCTAGGGACAGAAAACGAAACCGTGGAAGACAGTTCAAGAGATGGGCTGACGATATCAAGGCTACAGCCGGAGGACTTTGGACCAGAGTGGCAACTCCGAGGGAAAAATGGAAATCGATGGAAGAGGCCTTTGTCAATAGACAAACAGATTAAAATTTAAATAAGTAATATCATTTGTATACATAAACATGTAATATCTGAATAAAAGGCTTATATTATTATTATAAGGCTATGACAGATAATATGCCACAGCACTACATGTGTAGCTTATAAACTTAGGCAGAACTATGCTTAGCTAACTACAATCGCCAATCCGCTTGTCCAGCATGCCGATTATGGGCATTATCTAATGCGTCCATACTCATAGGTAATAGAAGCCTATGTCCAACACTGAACTGAGATAAACTGACGCTTTAGGTTAGATTTCTATTACCACTAAACTATAAACGGCTATTTCAATTGATTTGTATAATAATGACTAAATAAGATTGTACAGTTTTTTATTGTGCAGTATATTGCAGTGTTTAATGGTATAAAAGCATAAAATAAGTAAGAAAATGTCATGAACTCTACCGTTATCCATCATCGCAAATTCTGTCTCCGCAGCATCGCTGGTCGTTAACGACATACTAAGTTAGATAAAGTAATCTTGTACAGCCTAAATTAACAGCGAATATTGTTAATTATGACTAAATAAATTTGCTTTTCGCAGCGCTCTGTATTCGTATGACAGTATTGGACGTAGTTACACAATAACGTTCCATTCCACAGTGACTTCATTTTGAGATAAATGCAATTTAGTGATTTTGTTGTATACTTTTTTGCTGAAACTTATATTGAATGTTACTAATGGTTTTATTGTAGAATTATGTCTATTTTATTTAACGTTACAGTTATTTTCCATATTATCTGAAGAATAAAGGTAATATTTAGGTAAAATGGCACTGGAACGTTTTTGAAAAATTACTTTTTGTATGGACCATGAATTTAAATAAATTTGCAAAAACGTTCCAAGAAGTTTTTTCATTGAATTATATGAAAAAAGTAAAGATATTTTTGTAATGAATCGAAGCTACGATACCTAGGAATGAACAAAAACAATCAATAAAAAGAAATGTAATTATATTAAACATGATAGCTACATGATCAATATATCACATGACTAGATACAAAGTAAGTATCAAAAATCAAATAGAAACGGATATATTTTTAAAAATAACATTTAATCAGGGTTCTTTAAATAACCTCCGAAAATTGTTTGTACGAATATTTCATTGCAACCAATTTTTCGCATAAAGTAATTTCGCCGAATGATCATGTTCCGATTGAATTTTATGAAATCGTTTCATTTCCCAACTAAATGGTTGGCAATTCTATGTTTGGGCTTAGTTTTTAATTTGAACTTTTTGTAGTACATATATAATCATGTGATTTATGGTTTATGATTTAGTTGGTATAATATACATTTAGTTTAATCATTATTACCAATTTTTTTTGGTATAATATCATTTACGTAGGATGTAACTTTCATTTGAGGCGAATTTTAGACAGGTATTTTTTTGTTTTTTAATAACAGCTTACACGGGGTTTTGTACTAATGTTTCTAAACAATAAAAAGTTGGCAGTAACAGTAATTTAGATGAAACCGAAGAGGGGTCGCAATGCCGAGGGAAAAACAAAACAGCCGCTGTATGGTAGCAGTTTCATGTATTTTTTACTTAGTTCAAGTAAAAAGTTGCCACATGTACGAAAAGGACTACGAAACACTGACGAAACGTTATTCGTGTAATAGTTGTTAGGCCTAGCGAAAGATTAGATAAAATGATCAGTATGCTAAAAGCATTGTGTCATTGCAATAATCTATTTTATAATAATTCTGCCAAATGCAACGTTGTTGTTCAAAAATTTGCTAATTGTTGGTTGTCAAAGTAAACCATCGGCGAAATGTTGGAAAAAAGTTCGGAGAAAAGGCAGAACCCCTATAATCGGGTCGGTATCAAAACGACTGGTTTCACAAAACGGCCAGAACCACATAAAGACTAGATCGCAAAACGACCACATCTGCAAAACGCCTGTATCTCGTAATGACTTTCTAGTAAAACGACCACAAAGCATGAAGTCTGAATATCAGAACGGCTAACTATCAAAATGACTTGTTCGCAAAACGACCACTTCGCAGAAGGTATAGATCTTAAAATGCCCTAATAGCAAATTACCTACATCGCAAATGAACTTAATCTCAGAATGGCATTGTAGCAATTAGTCTTGTTAGTAAAATAGCATGAAACTATTCCATCCGCGTTATACCATCGCAATAAATAAGTACCTCTCGTGTTTCAGACTTAACTTATTCCCAATATGAAGTTTTTTGTGAAACTCAATGTTTATTTTTAATAAATATTTTGATTTGCGTTTTAATTTTTTTCCCAAGTAGTCACACTACTTAATACTATATAAATCATAAATATTGGACGTCACATACCAAAGAAAAATAAACCAAGCGCTCGGCCACTCGGTCTTAACAACCACCAAATAATTATTTCGGGTATATTATGCAATACCTTACAAGATTAGGCGGTACAGGCATCAGCCGTGAAAGCTGGTGGGTCCGATTCCCACCGCGGACGTTGGTGATCTTGGTCTATTTTTCTTTGGTAGGTTTAAGACAGCCAATGTTTAAAATTTGTTTCCAATTTCTGCAAAATATTTCGGAGATCAAGTTCAATTTAAAAATGCGTAGGTACTACAGAGGACAACATAATTCCAATAATATTTTATGTTCAAGAAGTATATACAATTTTTTTATATTTGTTAGTATGCATAATTCCCTGGTATATGGATATAAGAATACATTTGTCAACACCTGAACTCTTCACTGATCATTCTTGAATAGAAGATTCATGATGGGCAGTAGCGTCATCGTAGTGGACACATTACTGCGATCGCCAATCCGCTTGCCCAGCGTGGCGATTATGGGCATTTACTTCGTAATGGATCTGTACGCATAGTTAACAGAAGAAGCCTACTACGTCCAGCAGTAGACTGAGATAAGCTGATGATGTGTATGTGTGCCTAAGTTTATGTAGAAAAAACAGCAATTAAAAGAAAAATAAACTTGTATAAACGCCTTTTTCATATATAGTTTCCACAGCCTAGAGCTGGAGATTGGAGATTATTTAATAGTCTATGTAGTTGCTATTCTGATCACTAGTCGTTTTGCGACCATAACTTGTAGTCGTTTCACTATGAAGTTCTTTTAAGATCTAGTTATTTTGGTATTAGGGCATTTTAAGATCTATACCTACTGCGAAGTGGTCGTTTTGCGACCAAGTAATTTTGATAGTTAGCCGTTCAGATATTCAGACTTTATGCTTTGTGGTCGTTTTACTAGAAAGTCATTACGAGATACAGGCGTTTTGCAGATGTGGTCGTTTTGCGATCTAGGCTTTATGTGGTTCTGGTCGTTTTGAGAAACCAGTCGTTTTGATACCGACCCCCTATAATCATTATCCATCTTAGTAACCCTGTATATAAAAGTCTGGCACTCCACCAAAGCCATCAACATCATCAATGATATCATCAGAGCTCGTTAAGTTTTTCTAAAATTCGAGACAATGCTCTGGTATGTAATGTATTGGTACATTGTTTTTAAATCAGCTAACTTTGCCGGAGCTATTGGTTTGCTATTAGGCCACCATAAGCACATACGAGGTGAAGTTCTATAGTTTGCGAACTTCCCGTGATTGCATTAAAAAAAACTAGTATCTTCTTAAAATATTTGGATTTAGAATTCAAAAACAAAATAATGAATGCCTAGAAATCGGCCGAACATTTTAGTACTGTGTCGGTTGTGAAAATGGAAATTTTGCAGGAAAATTGACGTGCGATCATTTTTTACAACTTCAAAAGGGGCTTAACGAGACTTCAGTGCTTCGAAAAGCTGACTACGGTTTTCAATGATAAAGCACCATGCCTCCGGACTGTGAAACGGTGGTATTTAGAATTTCAACGTGGTTGCTCTAGTCTTGGTGACATCAGGTATCGTGAAGGTTGACCAAAAACAGCCGTAACCCAGGAGAACATTGATGCTGTACGGGAACTGATCGTCGAAGATCGTCATGCGACTCATGCGACATACCGTGAGATAGAAGCTTCCTTATGTATTTCAGGGACACGCGTTCAGAGTATTTTGCATTATCACAAAGGCGTAAAAAAGTTGATCTCACCATGGATACCACATTTACTCAGTAAAGACCAAAACACGGCTCGCGTCCAACGGTGTCGCAAAACTCTGCTGCAATTCAACAAAGGAAACTCAATCTTTTTTACGACATTATCAGTGGTGACAAATCTTGGATATATGCCTATGATCCCGATTCTAAACAGCAGTCACCTGTTTTTGTGTTCCAAGATGAGCCAAAACCGACTAAAGCAATACGTTCACGGAGCACTTAGAAATAAATGGTCACCAAGTTTGTGGCGAAAAGTGGCCACATTGCCACCATCGTGCTCGAGGATCGTAAAACCATTAATGCTGACTGGTATACCACTGTTTGTTTACCAGAAATTATCGGCCCGATACGAAAAAATAATCCTAAGCGTCGTATAATACTGCACCACGATAATGCGAGCTCGCACACCGCTCGACAAACAATTGCGTTTTTAAAAGAGCAAACCATCGAAATTCTGGAACACCCGCGTACAGTCCAGACTTAAGCTCGAACAATTTTTTTTCCAAAAATCAAGTAACGACTTCGTGGTCAACGGTACCAGACGACTGAAGAAGCGGTTGAGGCATACAAAACGGACATTTTGGAGACCCCGACCCAGATTGGAACATACTTTTGTGTATACTCCTATATATCGTACACTTTGGCTAATGTCATTCCTGGCTGTAAATATAACATGTATTCATGTGTGTTCTTTTGCTTTCTATAATGCCTCTAGCTCATATTTAGAAAGGTTCGCATTTCGCAATGATACCAATGCTAAAATGTACCTACCATTGTTAACTAGCAAATTAGTTACAAACATACTTGGATCATCTTTTGCAAGAAATTATCTTAGAATGCATTTAACTAAAAGGTTACAAAATACATTAGACCCTGAATGTAAGGCCTTAAGTATCATGTTAGTTTAGAAAAATAATCCAAAACACATAGAATGTTTTTCATCAGGACCTGAAGTAATATATTATGAATAACGCAAAAAGATTTCATCCTACATGGTTCAGTTTTTGCATGGACACCAGTACAATATAAATTTTGTTAAAAAGTACCAAGTTAATTGAAACATTATGAAGTAATAACTAGATATTATGCAAAAACGTTTCAACCCACATGAATCAGTTTTTGCATAAGCACCAGTGTGATATGGTTTTTGTTAAAATGTTCCAAGTTAATTGAAACGTTGAAACAAAGTAATATTAATGATAAGTATTTACTAAAAACGTTTCACTTAGCATGTTACGTTTTATTTTTTTTATAAATTGCTCAGTTCGGTAATAGTGTGGTTTGGAACACTAAGATAAAAATTTATTTTTAAAACTAAGCCACGAAGAGTCATGCGAGTCAGTGTAAACGATGCAATATGTCAAAAAAGGTTCCCCAGTGGCGTTAACTCAATTTTGGGTGACTTGTGGGTTGGAACGTTATTGTGTAACTACGTCCTATTGACAGTGACATATTCCAAGTGATTTGACATTGACAGTTGAAGTTCCGACATGCCGAGGGGCCGCACATAGTGTGCCACTAAGAGGGATAGACATAGTCACTTACTACTAAGAAGAAAGTGCCACACAGGCACTTAGAGACGTATTCAACGCATTTGTCTGGCACTTACATTTAGCATCTAATGCACACACACACAAAAAATAGTGGCACAGTGATAAGGCCGGACGATTATCGTTCCTTTTCACTTCCACTAGTAAAAAGTTTCATAAGACCATCCCTTTCGTTCTTGCTATTATTATAACGTTGTCAAATCCATATTAATCCTACATTCATGCGACATGCGCTTGAGTTGACCTTGGGCTTACCACAGACTACTACAGATAACACTAACAACTTATCGTGGCAACATTGTAAAAACAAAAAAAATTAAGAGAAAATGGGAGCTGTGACCCTATCAAGTACAAAATCTCAAATTACGGGGATTTTTCTCTGTCACTCTAATGACGCCTTCGTTGGAATGACAGAGACAAAGCTCAGAAATTTACGTACTTCAGTGTTCATCGTAGCAGGCCTGTGAGATTATAGAAAAATTGATAATTGAATAAACTATTGCTGTCGCAGTCCGTTGTTCCTCCAAAAAATAATAAATAGGTAATAAAGTTTAGCGCGGTACAGGCATCAGCCACGAAAGCTGAGCACGTGGGTTTGATTCCCACCTCGGACGTTGGTGATCTTGGTCGTTCTTTGGTACATGACATCCAATATTTTTTAATAAAGTTTATCTGTCATATGTAGATATGTTTACGTTGGTATACATATGTATTCCTTTTTTGTCTAAATACGTAATGTTAAAGTTTGTGTTATGGACGTCAACTATTTTCATAGTTTTTGAAGCCTTCAAATTAGATAATAGTTAAATATATGCAAATTAAGATTGTTTTCCAGGGAGGAAACAGGGAGACACATTTTCATAAAAAAGGCACCTCTCATTTCCTCTTAGAATAATGGTTCGGCTTCGTAATAATTAAGGTCATAATCATAAAAAACTATTGATAAACATGAAAATGCGGCATCTACTCCTTTAATAGGAATTTGCTTTAAATTAGTAGAAAAAACTTTGCTCATGATATTAATTATTGTTTTTCAGGTGAAAACGGTTTTGTACATTGCATGTACTTATATTCGTAAGTGTATTACCTAGGTATACAATTATACACCCCAACTTAAAATAGTACATTACGACACAAGTGCGAAAAAGATGAAATTCGAAACGAGTGGCGATGTTTTAAAACACGACCGTTAGGAAATGTTTTAAATTGACACGAGTTACGAATTTCGTTTTTGCACGTGTCTCGTACGACGTTTTTTAGTGCAGATGGCCCTCCGAACTCCTCTTGAACTTGACGTAAAATGACCCACTTCTCGCACTAGAGCTCATAGACATATTAAATTTATAGACCGAGTCTATTTTATCTGTGGATGACGCCGGCAATGCCTGTCAACGATCTTTGTTTGGGTATACTAGTGCACCTAAACCGCAAATAGTAAAAGTGATTAAAATAAAGCTTTTCATGTATATTTCTGTTCGATAAGTGCACGGAATGTGATAAAAGTGATGACTTGTGTGGTTCCAGGGTGTAAAAACCGCCAGGGTTACCTGAATGAACAAAATAAAGACATTACGTTTCACCGGCAATTTAGTTTTGACTTGAATTTTAAGATTTCGAACCTTATTAAGGTAAAAGTAACTGAAAATCTTATTCAATATTTGTTGTCGGATACATATGTGTAGTTTTGTGATTAAACCATTTGTATTTACATTCGTAATGTAATTATAAATAGTAGGATTCAAACATTTGTATCGCATAGTGTGGTACTTAAGAGACCGATCGTGATATCGATAAATGTATTGATAGTCAACTCAAAAATGAATCGATGTTTTTAATGTCCAACAGGTTTCCACTGGACACTGAACAAAGGCTATTATGGGTCAAAAATATCAAAAAGGCAGACGACTGGTGCCCTAAAGAGTATTCAAAAATATGCTCCGCACAATTTTAAGCTGTTGTTTCCGGCAAGGGTACGCGCATAAGTGATTACATTCTGACGTACTACCCACCATATTTGGTAATCATCCAATGTCATGTCAACCAGCAAGTAAATTAAGTTTAGTTTAATAATGACGCTCATGTGATACTTGTGTAGACTGATTAATTTAATTATAAAGAAGCCATGAAATAAAACTATGAAAACGGATAAACTCGCGTATATTAACTAATTTTAACTTCATTCCGACGTTTCGAACACTTTACAGGGTTCGTGGTCTGCGGATGACTGACAATGGAGGAAATTTGATAGATCTACCTCCATCAAAATAAGAAAGATAAGTACAAAACTACCCACCAAAGAAAAATTACTAAACCACAGACAATAAATTTTAAGGGTGGATGTACATACAAAATTTGCAAATTAAGCTAGTTATTCATTACAAATATTTTCAGAATGAAGACAAGAGACAAAAAATAAATAATCTACGCCGGTTCTATTCCTACGCCACTGCCTGAGAAGTATTTCCTTCCTTTGTATGATTGTATTGTTAGGAAGGTATCCCAAAATTGGGACCGGCAAGAAACTCAGCGGGACAACTCTTTTCAAAAAACATTTGTGGTACATCTTAAGATCATCATGCATTAAACCGAAACATACAATTTTGATTAATAAGGAAATTTAAAACAATTTTTGAAAAAATTTGCCAGTACTAAAAAGGGGGGTAATGGTCACCACCGCCAAATACATCAGCCTCACGGTTTATGTCTAGACTGTTCCTTTATCAGATGAACAACTGGATCCCAAGCTGGTGGTAGAGACAAGCTTCTTTCCATTCTATTAAAGTTTGGATATTTCATTATCTCAATAGCCTCACGCAACATTCTAGGAATGTTTCTCTTCTCCTTAACGAGAACCAAAGGCTTGTCAAACTTAATAGAATGATTCGGTCCATCACTGACATGCTCCCAAACCGCAGACTGTTGTCGACGGTGCTTGACGTCGGCTATGTGTTCCTTCACCCTAGTAGTGATATTCCTCTTTGTCTGCCCAACATATGAAAGCCCACATTCACAGTCCAGCTTATACACTCCTGCATTCAGTAAGGGGGTGCTATACTTAACAGGCCTCAGAAACTGCGACATCTTGTTCATTGGCTTAAAATAGGTTTTAATAGAAGCACGTTTCAAGATGCGGCTGATCCTGTCTGTAACCCCTCCAACAAAAGGCAGAACGGCTGGCCTGCGCTCAACAGTGGGAATCTTTATACGAGTCTTCTGATCGGTTCGAGGAATCTTCAGGTTGTTTGCCCGAAGTGCCTGCCTAGCATGCCGAAGCTCCGCAGCTAGATGCCGATCATCGCATATCTTTTGGGCTCTCTGAAACAAAGATTTGCCTACAGTAGCTAGTTGGCTGGGATGGTGGTGGGAATTGCCATTTAAATACCTATCAGTGTGAGTAGGTTTCCTATATACAGTGTGACCCAAAGTTTTATCCGGATTTCTTATAACCAAAACATCTAAGAAAGACAGAGAACAGTCATTTTCTAACTCCATAGTAAATTTAATTTTATCATGAATGGAATTTAAATGATCTAAGAAAGTTGAAACACTACTTTTTGGAAGGATCGTAAAAGTGTCATCTACATATCTTTTAAATATCTTCGGCTGCATGGGAGCCAATGAGAGTGCTCTCTCCTCGAAGTCCTCCATAAAGATGTCTGCGACAACAGGAGAAACTGGAGACCCCATCGCCACGCCATCCACTTGAAGGTAGAATTCACCGTTCCATAGTAAGTAGCCAGATGTAAGGCAATGTTCCAACAACTTAGCGTATTCCTCTGACATGTTCTGCTCCCTTAACCTTCTCTTGACAATTTCAATGCAGTCTTGCACAGGTAAACTGGTGAACAGTGACTGGACATCAAAACTGACCATGATTTCCTCATCCGTCAAAGTTAGGTCTTTAATATCACGGATGAACTGGTATGAATCCTTTGTATGTGTGCTACTATTACCACGCAGTGCTGAGCCAATTTATAGGTGGGAGCATCAATTTGACTCACTATAGGACGCAACGGGGCACCTGGTTTATGAATTTTAGGCAACCCATACAACTTTGGTGGCATTGGGGAATCAGGAACTAAACTTGGAACATCCAGATTAAGGTCGTCCGAGTATTCACCAATAAGCTCTTTGGTACTCTTTAATATCTTCGTAGTCGGATCTTTCCTAACATGTTTATATGTTGTATTGTCCGCTAATAAATCACCAATTTTCTGGTTGTAATCCGTAGTATTAAGTACAACCGTTGCGTTACCCTTGTCAGCGCGAAGAATAATCAGGTCTGGATCCTCGCGTAGCGTTTTCAACGCAATAAATTCATCTCTTGTCAGATTCGTTTTGGGTGGCTTCGACCTTCTCAACAACGATGACACATCTTGCCGTATAGCCTCGATGTTTTCTGCATCCACTTGATTCTTCACCAAACTGTCTTCAACACTGACAATGATCTCCTCAAACGGTATTCTCCGCGGAGCCACAACAAAATTCAAGCTTTTTGATAAAAAAGCTTGAAATGTGAATGTGGGCTTTCATATGTTGGGCAGACAAAGAGGAATATCACTACTAGGGTGAAGGAACACATAGCCGACGTCAAGCACCGTCGACAACAGTCTGCGGTTTGGGAGCATGTCAGTGATGGACCGAATCATTCTATTAAGTTTGACAAGCCTTTGGTTCTCGTTAAGGAGAAGAGAAACATTCCTAGAATGTTGCGTGAGGCTATTGAGATAATGAAATATCCAAACTTTAATAGAATGGAAAGAAGCTTGTCTCTACCACCAGCTTGGGATCCCGTTGTTCATCTGATAAAGGAACAGTCTAGACATAAACCGTGAGGCTGATGTATTTGGCGGTGGTGACCATTACCCCCCTTTTTAGTACTGGCAAATTTTTTCAAAATTATTTTAAATTTCCTTATTAATCAAAATTGTATGTTTCGGTTTAATGCATGATGATCTTAAGATGTACCACAAATGTTTTTTGAAAAGAGTTGTCCCGCTGAGTTTCTTGCCGGTCCCAATTTTGGGATACCTTCCTAACAATACAATCATACAAAGGAAGGAAATACTTCTCAGGCAGTGGCGTAGGGATAGAACCGGCGTAGATTATTTATTTTTTGTCTCTTGTCTTCATTCTGAAAATATTTGTAATGAATAACTAGCTTAATTTTGTATGCACATCCACCCTTAAAATTTATTGTCTGTGGTTTAGTAATTTTTCTTTGGTGGGTAGTTTTGTACTTATCTTTCTTATTTTGATGGAGGTAGATCTATCAAATTTCCTCCATTGTCAGTCATCCGCAGACCACGAACCCTGTAAAGTGTTCGAAACGTCGGAATGAAGTTAAAATTTGTCAATATACGCGAGTTTATCCGTTTTCATAGTTTTATTTCATGAGTAATCCTCGCGGTAACCGAAGAAAATATTATATAAAGAAGCCATCATACCAAAATTGTTAGGTATGCTTTAAGAAATGATAAGTTCCATAAAACTTGTTATAATGAGAGTTTTCTGAAATCACCAGGGCGGGAGCAGGTCCAGAAACTTGTCTAAATTCTATGTTTATAGTTTCTGGTTTAAATATTTTGTATGAGTTAAAAAAATACATAAAAAAAATTAAACTTTATTTAAGAAAAAAAACCATTTAGTTAGTCTTTCTTTGGGGCTAGATAATTGTGTTTCTTAGCGGGACCTTACGGCTAATTGGCGCCAACTAGTGGCATACGTTTTAGGAAACCCTCATTATGACATTTTAATTAAAGAAAATATTTCGTCTACTTTGTGATTTTATTTTTATCCTAAAATGTAGATTTTGAAATCACGATCGAAGAAGATCGTGATTCTGAGTAGGAAATAAGGTTTATTCCTACTGTATTCGCTACCTAATTTGGTAAAAATATTATTATTGCCGATAAAAGTATACGATGAAGACTGGACATCACTAATAGTAATGACATTTTATCTAGTCAGGTTGGTAGCTTTGTTCAAGAAAATGGAGTCATTGATGGAGTTCACGACCAAGTAGAGCTACTTTATTTGTCTCTTTTTCCTTATGGAATACGTCTTGAGATGGTGAAGGATGACAATAGTTTGTTCATGTATGTCTTAATACACGGAATCTTCCCTATATTTTATCTGTGCTAGAGCTTAAAAAGTACACCATTATCTGTACTTTTTGGTACAGATGATGGTGTACTTTTTAAGCTGTAGTAAAATAAAAATAAAATGTGTTAAAAATAAATTTTTACTTAAAGCATGAACAAAAATAATTTCTTGAGTAGAATGGAACGTATAACCTTGACTTGTCAGTTCGTTCTCATTTACAAATACAATAATAATGTGACAGCACTTCATCCATTCACGATATTGCTTTTTCCCATTAACACGAATCATAACATAGTATACTGACAAATCAAAGCAAATGTGTAAAAGAAAACTAAACCTGGTCATTGACAGCTGTTTTATGCAAAATTATTGCAGTTCAAAATCAATAATCACTTTCTATTAAATTAAGCCGTTGCAGTGCATTTTAGCGTAATTATTAAGTAATAGTATTCCCAAAAACTTCAGTAAATAATTATTCCGTCTGCATTTTGTTAAGATCTGTTGTAAAATCGCGTATTTGCTTGTGTTATGTCGGTCAACAGATTGCAACGCTTGAGTGGATTTATTTGCCGGAAATGTTAGTTTCGGCCGCTGTGTAGAGTTGAAATGCGATGAGATGGACCTGTCCCCTGATGAGGATCAGTTCCAAGGCCGCTTGCTCCACCAGGTAAGGAGAAATGACGGTAGAAAGGAGGTATCATTAAATAGGATTAGGGAAAGACGCAGCGCGGCTAAGTAGCGTGTAATCTGCGGTTAGTCACGTCGTTGAGGCTCGCAGGTGAAAAGTCGAGGATACGGCCATGGAGCGGAAAAATTGGAGATATATTCTTAATAAGGTTTGCCTGTAATGTTGATATTGTTATGGCTCATCACATCAGTCTATGTCAGACAATGCCTCTCCTCTTACCAGAGCCTAATTTTGTTCTTGTTATGATAATAAAATATTTTTTTATATACCATATATTATAAAAAATATATAAAAATTAAATAGAGTTACCTCTTCATTCAAAAATCGCGAAACAGCTCCTAGATTGAAGTTAATTATTAAAAAACTAAGAACAAAAATAGAAAAGTACTCTGCTTATTCAGTTAAAATTGGATCATTTTCCATTAAATGCTAAAATGCTAACAAGATTCTTTTTAGTTCAGTGGTGTAACTATACCATCTGGGGCCTGTGGCAAATTATTTTGATGGGGCCCTATCAGTAAAAATCGTCACAGTGTACTCAGTTTAATTTAAAATTTAAATTCACTGCCTCTTGGACCGGGGCCCTCTTGGGTCGGGGGCCCGTGGCATTTTGCCAGCCTTGCCACCCTATTGGTACGCCACTGTTTAAGTTACTCCAATATAGTACAAACAGTAACATTCCTAACTGACCATTAAAGACAGAGCAAAGAGAAAATGAAAGAGATAAATATATTTATATTATGTTCACTTCAAATGAAATAGTGTTTGTATATGTGAGACATGCCTTTGTCACTGTAGTCTGAAAAGGCAAAAGATTTATTGTAACAAGACTTGTGAATTTGTTAAAAATATATTTTAGCTTTCTGAGCTCTTTTGGGCGGATAATCTTTAAATGGAAATTAATATCCACAAATTCAATATACGGCATTTAATGTCAATAATGACATTGAATCGAACAGAAAAGAAAAAATACTGTTTCAAAAGTCTTTTGAATAATAGCCCGCCTAGCTTACCTATAGCGTTAGACCTTGGTTAGTACGTATGCATTGAAGTGTGATTCTCTTTCATGCAATATTTCCTATTTTATCATCATCATCATCATCAGCCCGTTGCAGTCTACTGCTGAACATAGGCCTCCCCCAAGGTATGCCACAGAGCTCAGTCTGCTGCTTTATCCATTTCCTATTTGTGAAGTGTATATCTAGCTGTGTTGCTGTTCATATCTAGTAGATAAGCCTATTCGTAAAAGAACTACCTGACTGTTATATCAATTTGTAAAATGATATATGTCTCAAGTCTCATTTAAGGTAATGAGAACTATATAGTAGCTTTTTAACTATATTTAGGTATTTTAGTAAGTGTATGAATGCAGTTTTTCTTTTTACAAAATCGATCTCATGGTTCCTAAGACAAGATTTCGCTATCTGTTATGATTTCCAAAACCTCCATACTGACCGATTTGGATTGATCATACATTTTTTTTTATTTTTCGACTTCTATACATATATTATATCATTCTTCTGTTGAAAGTAAAAAAAGGTAAACAAATATGGTTGACACATATCGTGAAACGCGTTCGCATATATTTTTACGTTAATACATTAGTAGTCTTATTAATGCAATAATATCAATAATTTTAACAAAAAAATGTATGTGAACTTCAGGTAGTTCAGGTTTAAGGTTTCAAGTTGGTGATAAAACCAAGATTGTGTTCGTAAGTCTGTGATTATTAAATACAAGTTTACAGGTTTGTTTACTTTTTTTTTATTTACGAATGGTATATAAAGATCCGTGGCTCTAATACAGGGTGTAATCGATAAGTGTTTACAGGCCATAATTCCGTAAATATGAGAGATATCAGAAAAAAAATTACTGATATCGAAAGTACATTACCCAACGAGTAAAATTACACTAATAACTTTTTAGAAATAAAATCAGAAATATCTCAAATATTAACTTCAAACCCTTCCATACATTTAGTACGTAACCATTCATTCAAAGACTAGTTTAATACGAAATTTTTTTATTTAAGAATAAATGTTTTATTAATTATTTCATAAACGGTAATATTATTATTTTATTACAATGTTTTCGTACAAATAACGAATTTCTAACAGTTTTATCTGTTATGACACCCGACATTTTTTAAGGCTAGTCGTCATACTAAATGTATGGGAGCGTTTTAACTTAGTATTTTTCATATTACTCCATCGATTTAGAAAAAGTAATTAATGCAATTTTACTCGTTGGGTAACGCACTTTCGATATCAGTTGGAAGTTTTCTGATATCTGTTATATTTACGGAATTATGGCCTGGCCACAGTTAACGATTACACCCTGTATAATTCGTTCTTATATCTCGTATTACTTACCCCATTATAGTAGGTTAGTTTATTTTTTTTTCAATTTACGAATGGTATATAGAGAACCGTGGGTCCGATATATCTAGCACTATAAAAGGTACTGTCGTCACAGGCAGCGCTCTGGGACAACGAAGATCTCCTCCTGTCCCTACTCGCGGGCGGCGCGGATCCCGACGCGCGCGACTCGCGCTCGCGCTGCGCGCTGCACGCGGCGGCGCTCGCCGAGCGCTCGCGCTGTCTGCGCGCGCTGCTCGCGGCCGGCGCGAGTGTGGACGCTCGCGAGGACCCCGCCACAGGCGGCAAGGTGTGCTATATAGTTGCCGCGCGCGACTCGCGCTCGCGCTGCGCGCTGCACGCGGCGGCGCTCGCCGAGCGCTCGCGCTGTCTGCGCGCGCTGCTCGCGGCCGGCGCGAGTGTGGACGCTCGCGAGGACCCCGCCACAGGCGGCAAGGTGTGCTATATAGTTGCCGCGCGCGACTCGCGCTCGCGCTGCGCGCTGCACGCGGCGGCGCTCGCCGAGCGCTCGCGCTGTCTGCGCGCGCTGCTCGCGGCCGGCGCGAGTGTGGACGCTCGCGAGGACCCCGCCACAGGCGGCAAGGTGTGCTATATAGTTGCCGCGCGCGACTCGCGCTCGCGCTGCGCGCTGCACGCGGCGGCGCTCGCCGAGCGCTCGCGATGTCTGCGCGCGCTGCTCGCGGCCGGCGCGAGTGTGGACGCTCGCGAGGACCCCGCGACTGGCGGCAAGGTGTGCTATATAGTTGCCGCGCGCGACTCGCGCTCGCGCTGCGCGCTGCACGCGGCGGCGCTCGCCGAGCGCTCGCGCTGTCTGCGCGCGCTGCTCGCGGCCGGCGCGAGTGTGGACGCCCGCGAGGACCCCGCGACTGGCGGCAAGGTGTGCTATAGAAATAGAAATAGAATAGAAATAGAAAAAACTTTATTCGTAGCACACACAAAATACAGGGACGAAAAAATAAATATTATACAAATAAGGACGTGTAAGTTACGAAATGGCCTCATCTCAGCATTTTGCTGGCGAGTGCCAGCGCTGGTCTTCCGATGAGGCCATCGCGTGAACAGTTTCACGGCAGGTAACACAGCACAATACAAATAAATAAACAGTAATAATTACATTCAAAATGAAAGACAACACAGCAGACAAAGGTAATATATATCACCGACGACTATATAGTTGACGCGCGCGACTCGCGCTCGCGCTGCGCGCTGCACGCGGCGGCGCTCGCCGAGCGCTCGCGCTGTCTGCGCGCGCTGCTCGCGGCCGGCGCGAGTGTGGACGCCCGCGAGGACCCCGCGACAGGCGGCAAGGTGTGCTATATAGTTGACGCGCGCGACTCGCGCTCGCGCTGCGCGCTGCACGCGGCGGCGCTCGCCGAGCGGTCGCGCTGTCTGCGCGCGCTGCTCGCGGCCGGCGCGAGTGTGGACGCCCGCGAGGACCCGGCGACCGGCGGCAAGGTGTGCTATATAGTTGCACGCAGTTTTCAGTTCACTGCACCTGGAGAAGGTTATAATGCTAAACACGCGATGTTTCAAGAAAGTAAGAATAGGTATCTATTCATGTGACATAATCTACGAACAAATAAAACATGGAAGCCGCACGCCATAGTAAATTGCCTTTCAAAAACGGTCCTGAATTTTAGTTGACAAATCTCACGCTCTCTTTAATGCATCACGGCAAAGAATTTTAATGTAAAAACTTAAGACGACTTTTAAAAATAGTTGTGATTGGTGCATCAAACTTTTGATTGGCTAAAAGCATTTGTCAAAGGTGTTGCGCCGAAATATGCACGGTGTTAAGAAAAGCGCTATGTCCTGCCCATCTTGGCACAATTGAACAATTGATTTTGGGGGCATTTTTGAGCTGGCGTTAGACGTCCATATTATATATGGTCGCAGGACATAATCTTTAATTTTCATTAACTGCGAAACATACACGTGAGGTTTACTCCCTTCTACTCCTCCAGTAACACACACAAATGATCACATGATCGTTCTGCCCCTCTTTCCAACCTTGCGTGATTTATTTATTATTTCATTTTATTTTTTATATTTATTTTATTTGTGCACAAACCCTAAGTATACTGTTTGTCGATAGACGGCGCTGCATATAGCGGCGGAGCGCGGTCACGCCGAGAACGTCAAGACTCTCCTAGCGGCCGGGGCTTCGCTGACAGCCCGCGACGCCGCCGGGGCGACCCCGCTCGCGCTGGCCGAGCGCGCGGGGCACCGCCACGCCGCGAGACAGCTGCGCCACGCGAGAGGTCAGTGACCGGGGCTTCGCTGTCCCGCGACGCCGCCGGGGCGACCCCGCGGGGCACCGCCACGCCGCGAGACAGCTGCGCCACGCTCGAGGTCAGTGACCGGGGCTTCGCTGGGCTTCTGCAGTGTTATTCACTAAGGAAACCGCCTCGCTGTCAGCGCTGTGACAGCGCTGCGACAGCGTCGAGCCTAAAAATGGTATTCACTAATGTACTTTAAACGACACTAGCGCTCGGCGACGAATGCGGCGTGAGCTGGAACTACACTGCGTCGAGAGTTTGACGTTTAATGTATGAACTTCGTATTCTCTAACGAAAAACAGCGACGAACTAGCCCGCAACCTCACTCACAGCCTCGATTCCTAATGTTAAATCAAACAGCTAGGATTTTAGACAAGGCTGTCTCGACATCGAGCTCGTTGACGAACGCAGCGTCGAATGTGTGAATAAGAGAATAGCATAGCTGATACTTGGACCGTCAAAACTTCGACGCGTATCATGAACAACGCTGCATCTCAAGACACTACCTCGTCGTAATTTGAATTCTAACAATGAAGCACTAGAATTCCAATGTTCATGATAAGCAACGACTTCTCCGTAGTAATTCAGCGTCACAATTTTTCGCTGACAATGGCAACCGGAATGAACGTCGAATTAAGGGTTTGAAAAGGTAATAAAAACATATATAAAGTAATCGAGGTCAGTGACCGGGGCTTCGCTGTCCCGCGACGCCGCCGGGGCGACCCCGCGGGGCACCGCCACGCCGCGAGACAGCGCCACGCTCGAGGTCAGTGACCGGGGCTTCGCTGTCCCGCGACGCCGCCGGGGCGACCCCGCGGGGCACCGCCACGCCGCGAGACAGCGCCACGCTCGAGGTCAGTGACCGGGGCTTCGCTGTCCCGCGACGCCGCCGGGGCGACCCCGCGGGGCACCGCCACGCCGCGAGACAGCGCCACGCTAGAGGTCAGTGACCGGGGCTTCGCTGTCCCGCGACGCCGCCGGGGCGACCCCGCGGGGCACCGCCACGCCACGAGACAGCGCCACGCTCGAGGTCAGTGACCGGGGCTTCGCTGTCCCGCGACGCCGCCGGGGCGACCCCGCGGGGCACCGCCACGCCGCGAGACAGCGCCACGCTCGAGGTCAGTGACCGGGGCTTCGCTGTCCCGCGACGCCGCCGGGGCGACCCCGCGGGGCACCGCCACGCCGCGAGACAGCGCCACGCGAGAGGTCAGTGACCGGGGCTTCGCTGTCCCGCGACGCCGCCGGGGCGACCCCGCGGGGCACCGCCACGCCGCGAGACAGCGCCACGCTCGAGGTCAGTGACCGGGGCTTCGCTGTCCCGCGACGCCGCCGGGGCGACCCCGCGGGGCACCGCCACGCCGCGAGACAGCGCCACGCTAGAGGTCAGTGACCGGGGCTTCGCTGTCCCGCGACGCCGCCGGGGCGACCCCGCGGGGCACCGCCACGCCACGAGACAGCGCCACGCTCGAGGTCAGTGACCGGGGCTTCGCTGTCCCGCGACGCCGCCGGGGCGACCCCGCGGGGCACCGCCACGCCGCGAGACAGCGCCACGCTCGAGGTCAGTGACCGGGGCTTCGCTGTCCCGCGACGCCGCCGGGGCGACCCCGCGGGGCACCGCCACGCCGCGAGACAGCTGCGCCACGCGAGAGGTCAGTGACCGGGGCTTCGCTGGGCTTCTGATACTTGGACCTTCAAAAGAATAGAATAGAATAGAATTCATTTATTTGGTGTAAAAAGGTAAACTTAAAATACATCTTAACCTAAAAACAACACCAAAACACGGCCCAAAACTTCGACGCGTATCATCAACGCTGCATCTCAAGAAACTACCTCGTCGTAATTTGAATTCTAACAATGAAGCACTAGAATTCCAATTGCAGGCAATAGTTTGGGATACAGCGTTTTTCATGATAAGCAACGACTTCCCCGTAGTAATTTAGCGTCCTAATTTATCGCTGACAATGGCAACCGGAATGAACGTCGAATTAAGGGTTCGAAAAGGTAATTAAAATATTAATAAGGTTTATTTTATCGCAAACCAGATTGTTCCAGTTCTCGAGTGGTAACAGATTGCGCGGTGTGGGTAGACCCCCCACAAGGTGGATGACTGAAGGTCGCAGGAGTCCGCAGGCACGACCAGTCATTGTGGGAATCATTGAAGATTTAGATTTTAGATTTATTTATTTCACAAAGTAAATTACAATATAAATTAAGTGTTACATTAATCTATATGAATTTAAATTATGATCGTCAAAATAAAATAAAAATAAAAATTACAAACATTAAAATAATGTCAAAAAATGAATATAAAACAATAATAAGCATTAAAAACAAAGAAGAACATCATAATTATGATATCACACACAGTGATCGTCAACTTATAGGCTAAAATAAACTAATATAAAATAGGAATTAATGAGATAAATCATGTCAAACAATTTTACGTTTATAATGTCAAGTAATTAAATAGGTTACGTACATTATAATTTTAATTCCATGTATTCGGTGACCGAATACAGAGGGTTGCTCAATAAAAAGATCCTCAATTGACGTTCAAAAGCTTCGTCAGATGTTTCATTTCTCAATTTGGCGGGTAGACGTTCATAATAAGTTGGACCTATTACACGCGGGTTTTTACACGAAAGTGCCATGCGCCGCGCCACCGTTCTCAGTCGCCCAGTTGACCTGATCACCTTGCCGGCCACCTCAACGCGCCTAAACATTGACAAGTTCTTTCTAACGAACATCAGTACTTCGAACAAATATAATGAGAATAGTGTCATGACATTATTATTTTTAAAAAGTTCCTTGCAGTGGTGCTTGGGTTCAACTCCAGCCAGTAATCTGATCGCACGTTTCTGAAGGATCAAAACTCTTTTGGCATCTGTCGAATTGCCCCAGATCATCACACCGTACGACATTAACGAGTGGAAGTGTGAGAAATATACAGCTTTAAGTGCCTTCTTCGATATCAGTGGTTGTAGTTTTCTTAGAGCAAAGACAGAGCTACTTAACCTATTACAAAGCTGGTCGACATGACACTTCCAGTGAAGATTTGAGTCTAGTATAAACCCGAGAAATTTTGTCTCACTACATAACGGCATAGGACCGTTTGCGATACAAGAGGGTACTGTAGCACTGCGACCCGAGAAAAGCATTACGTTAGACTTGGCTACATTTAACATCAGGCCATTTGACGAAAACCATTCCTGTAGTTGGTTGCAAGCCTCATGGATTCTCACAGCAAGTTCAGCATGGGTCTTCGCGCTGACAACGACTGTTGTGTCATCCGCAAATAACACGGAAACACCCCCAGTGATTGCAGTTGGAAGGTCATTTATAAATAATAAGAACAAAGTATTCCCAGTCGCAGAACCCTGGGGGATGCCCACGTTAATACAGCCAGAATCCGAGATACATTTTCGGCCATCAAGGGTCATCTTTACAACTTGTTGACGGTTTGACAAGAATGATGCAAACAATTTAAGGGCGGAGTCGTTTATGCCGTACTGATTTAATTTACTTAGAAGCAAGTTATGGTTGATAATATCGAAGGCTTTCGATAGATCACACAGTATGGCAGCCATTTTATGCCTGTCATCCAGACCAGTCATAATACAGTCAACGATTTTATGTGCAGCCATAGTAGTGGACCGTTTTTGCCTATAGGCATACTGATTATCAGTAAGCAAATCATTTGACTCTAAGTGACCCATTAGGGACGCCGATAGAATTGATTCCACCAGTTTGGAGATGGTAGGTACGATGGTTATAGGTCTATAATTGTTTACATCATTCCTGTCTCCCTTTCCTTTGTACACCGGACACACTCTTGTGGTTTTTAGTGCAGTTGGATAAATACCTATTTTAAACATGTCATTTATTAAAACTACTAATATGTCAGATATAATGGGCCATATACTTAAAATAATATTTAATGATATGTCATATACATCCACTGTGCTTCGTGTCTTTAACATTGATCGTATTGTGTTATCTAAACGCTCTCTTGTAATATATGGAAAATTGAAAGTAGGAATTTCGGAGCTGCCCAGATGTCTAGTAACGTACAGTTTGGACCTTTTTTCATTACTGTTTACGGCGTGTTTTGTGGCGATGTTCAAAAAATGGGAATTAAAGGCGTTTGGGATCTCTATATCAGACAAGTATACATCATCATCTTGCTTTTTTAATGATATAGTGGCGGGTTTTTTTTTAAATCCAATTTCATCGTTGACTATCTTCCAAAGTTCTTTTGACGGATTTTTGCTCTCCGCCAATCTGGTTTCAATATAATTTTGACGGGCTCGGAACGTCTCAGACTTTATAAGTTTAGAATAATATTCTATGCAATCCGATATGACCTGGTTATTAGGATGTTGGCGCCGTATTTCATGAAAATCGCGGTGAATTTGTATATATTTAAATAGTTCGTCATTTGCCCATGGTACATCCGATTTATTTTTGGATAATATACGTTTAACGGGAAAATGTAAATCTATATAATATGTTAATACATTAAACAATTTGTCGAATTTATGGTCTATGTCAGAATTTTCATAAATAAAATTAAAATCATAATTGGAAATGTCAAAATAAAATGAATAATAAGAATCACTATTAAATATTCGACGTTCAAATGTTTCATTTCCTTTGGATACTTGGCTTCCTTTTCCCAGAGTGAAAACATACCGTTGCGCGTTATGATCGCTAACGGCAGTATCCACTGGTGATACAGTGAGACGATCGCGGGCGTAGTTCGCTAAGCCGCAGTCAATGGATGACGCGGATTCTGCTGTAACGCGTGTAGGAAAAGTCACGGTATTTGAGCATCCAAAACAAATTAATACATCGTCTACCTGCCGCCTTAAGCTATTTTCAGATAAATAATCAACATTTTGATCGCCAACTATTAGGAACTTTTTATTGTCGTCAGTAATTTTATATAATAATAATTCAAGATTTTTCAAATAGATGTCAAAGTCGCCATTACATGTCCTATATAATACAATAATAATCAATTGATAACAAGGTATTTCGATTGCCGTTAATTCAATGTGATATGGAACACATAGACTATGAAGGTCATTACGTAATTTAAAGTTAATATCTTCACGTAAGTAAATAGCTACCCCCCCATGCGCGCCGTCGCGAGTACGACAGAACGCGTTTGCCAGAGTGTACCCACACAAGTTAATACATTCTAGTTCATTTTTACGGCACCAAGTTTCGCTTAGTCCAAGTACGTCTGGGTTTTCTTCACTGCATAATAATTGTAATAATGGAATTTTGTTACAAAGTGAACGGACGTTTTGGTGTATAATCTTGAAATTTGACATTACCTTCTCGTTATGCTTGCGCGTTGTAGATTGGAGTTTTTTGGCTGGATAATGTTAAAATATCGTACTCCAACCCCTTCCGGCCAATTTGCGGTATCCCTGGCAGCCTTCACGTTGGCAGCTGGCACATCCAAACGGAACGAAGAATAATTACCACGAGTAACTACGAGTTTATGGCAAACTGGTGTCATGATGCCCATTTGTGTCTGAACGTGGTTAACTATGTCCTCAGTGGTGGTATCCTCATCAAGGTTGTACACATGAAGGCTAACGGTTCGGGGTCCCGCTGCACGCAAGCCGCAAGTACTGGATGACTGTGAGACAGGGACCGCGGGATCGGTGGGCGGCAGCGCGGTTGACGATGACCCTTGACCAGTGGTATCCGATGGAGCGATGTCACCGTCCTTTCTCGTGCCTCGCTTATCCTGTCCTGAAGCAGCTCCACGACGCGGTCGGACCCGGCGCGGTTCGGCGACTTGGACAGGGTATTTGGTTCCAGCTGAGCAAGAATCCAGCTGTTTGGCGTCTGCGTAAGACTGCGCAGCCGTGGATTCCTTTCCACTAGACAACACCGGGCTATTGACATTGGCAGTCTCAGTCACAGAGACCGATAACGGTACCGGTGATGAAGTCACAACCTCAGCCTCGCAAGGGTCCAGCAGTAGGTCGTTGTTGAGGAAGATGATACCTTCAGGGCCAGATAAATTCAGTGCATCATGTGTGTTGTTTGGAACAGTTAATGGGTGTTCTGTACTGGTTTTTGTGAGAGTGCCTAGAATTTTCTGGAGATATCTGTTTTGGTAAGCCAATAGTTTTTTTTGCTCACTTATTATATCGTAACAGTTCATTATGTTCTGCTTCATACCAATAATTTCGTCCTTCAAGTTCGAGACCTCTTCCACTAATCTTGTAACGGCCGCTGCTTGAGTCGCCTGTTTTGCCATCATAGGTGTCAGGATTTGTTGTTTGAGGTCGTTGTATAGGATATTCTCTGTGTTGGTAAACTCAATAACAATAATTGAACGTCAAATAATAAATTAAATCATTAAAACAATAAAAGATCTAGAGGAGCCTTAAATTTGAATGAGATTTGAAGGAGGCCGTCTTTTGGCTGAAATGATACCGGTTATCTCCGAAATCATTGACTTAGAAAAAACTTACACTCTGGACCCTTATTCTTTTTAATCCTATAGTGTGAAGTATCGTTGAATAGGCATTCAACGATACTTCACACTATAGGATTTAAGTAAAAAAAAATCATCCTTACTACGTCAACGTACCCAAGAAAATGTTTTTTTGTAGTGCAGATGGTGCCTTTTTTAGGCTCTAGTGCGAGAAGTGTGTCATTTCACGTCAGGTCCAAAACTTCGGAGGGCCATCTGTGCTAAAATACGTCGTATGAGACACGTGCAAAAACAAAATTCGTAACTAGTGTCGATTTGAAACGGTAACCTATTGAACTTTCGAAAATCCTTTGTCCGATTTTCACTTGTCCGAAAACGGTTCCTCGAATTTTTATAATCCATGTACATTGTTTACCATATTTTTTGAAATGGTCCTCGTTTTCTATCCCACATCAACATTTTCCCGAATTTCGATAACCAGAAGAACGGTTGCCAAATTTATTATTTGACAACCGATTTGTTAACCATGTTTTCATAAATCCGATGCTAAGCGAAATCGAAATGTCATTTTACCTTATATCAGTAACCAGAACAAAGGTTGCCAACATTTTTATTTGACAATCGATTTGGTAACCACCTTTTCATAAATCGGAAATGTAATTTTCCCTTATATCAATAACCAGAAGAACGATTGTCGGACAAGTGAAAATCGGATAAGGGATTTTCGAAACTTCAATAGGTTACCATCGATGCTATGTCGATGCTACGTGTAATTGAAATATCATTTTTAATCCTAATGTTCATTGTAATAAATATTGTTTTCCCTACTACTCGAACTGTCAATTTTCACTGCGCCTACTTTTATCATGTCCGAAATTTCATTCAAAAAGGCATTTTAATAACAACATGTAAAACATTTGAACAATAGGGTGATTGGTTAAAAAAAATGTTCAAGTAAACCAGGGTAAAACCGACGTGGATTTGTTAGGTTTCGAAGCTAGGGCGGAGTGAATGGCGTAGTCTTTAAATAGTTAAGTATTTTTAATCAATTGTTTACACAACCTCATACTTGCAAAACCAAAAAAAGGGGGGACGGGGGGGGGGCGAAGCCGGTGCTTCGTCGACCGGTTCCCAGGTCAAAATTGCTCACTTAAATTCTTTGGACAACAGGGCGAATTATTTTGTAATAGTTAAGTATAAGGAATAAAAAAATATTTTTAAAGTTAGTTAAAGGTAGGTAATCATTTTTAGTACATTAAATAGTAGGAACATCACCATTATGCACAATAATTTTTCGATACATATACATAAGACACGAAAATCATTAGGACAAACAATATTCAGGAACAACCAAGTTAGGATTAACAATTTCGGCATAACAAAAATATGCGCAACAATGTTTATGCCATTCATTTTTCGGCGTAAAGTTATTATGCGACAATTTTTTCGGAATAAAAACATTATGCCACCCGATATAGACCCCCTCCCGGGGCAGATCCGAGTCGGATAGGTTAGGTTAGAAGACTAAGGCGGGAGTTTTGCTTTTTTTTGCTTTTGGAGTCTTAGTCTTTTGATATAAGGGGAAAATTTATATCTCGGTCTGAATACTTGACGCCACAAAAAGTAGTTGGCAATAAATACTTCGGGATTTTAACAAGTGTTTATTCGAAATAATGAATTCGATTGTTTGATAGGGGGGGGGGGGGGGGAAATAATACTTCGGTCAAAATACTTTATGCCAAAAAAAGTAGTTAGCAAATGATACTTCGGAATTTTTACGAGTGTTGATTCGAATCATAAGCGAAATAAAATTGCTGCTAATTGAGAAAGGGGGTAAATAATAAACAGGGAAACGTACTTTCGGGCAAACAAAATTTAGGCCAATTAATAAAATGGGAAACGTTTTCGGGATACTAATATTCGACATTACAATTTTCGACTTTATGATAGGTAACCATTTGAAACACTCCCTATCGGTCGTGTTTTAAAACATCGCCACTTGTTTCGAATTGCAAGTTTTACGCACTTGTGTGTACTATTTTCCTATATATTATTCTACTACTTCGTCTGCGTGATTAACATGTATAAGTTAAGGTATAAGTTAACATATACGAAGTTGCAATAAGGTCAAGCGGGGCAAATACAACTATGAGGTAATTTCAACTAATGGACTTTTAATATGTTTTTAAGAACTTTTGGAAGATACCTAGAACATTCTTTGATTTATTTCAAAAGCAACTCAATACAATAGTACATAGGTAAGTATGATCTTTTTACACATTAACACGCTCACTGCGGAACAGGTCATATGTGACCTGTACAAGTATGGTTAATTACAATTTAACTTAATTGCCGCAGCGAAGGTGTTAAGAGTAGGTAATTTCAATTAGTCGGAATTACCTCATAGTTGCATTTGTCCCGCTTGATCTTAGTACTAACGGTCACCGAGCTAAGTTGCGATCAGATAGATGGATACAACGAAACTACAAGGGTTCCTAGTACCCTATAAAGACTTGTATCATTCAGCCGTGTGGTGACGGCAGTAAGAATACATTTGTCACCACCCTAATTCCTCCTGCGGGTGTCGTAAGAGTCGACTAAGGGATTCAAATGTCACTGACCATTATTTGACAAAAGATTGATGATGGACAGCGTCGTCATAGTGGACACATTACTGCGATCGCCAATCCGCTTGCCCAGCACCGGTTATGGGCATTTACCTCCTAATGCGTCTATACACATAGTTAATAGGAGAGGCCTACGTCCAGCAGTGGACTATCATAGGCTGATGATGATGTATGTGATTGTGGAAATCATTATGGAAACACCATAGAAATATTGACCTTGATAAAGTATTTAGAGCGCCTAACGTTTTATCGTCCCATACGATGTTATGTCATTGTGACCTCAAAAACCGGTTCGCACGAATGGAATCAACAAGTTTTGTTTTTATTTATATTTACATGTTTATAGGTAAACTTAAGTAAGTCACCTGTTGTATGTAGTAGGATATTTGAATAGACAATACATGTTTAAAATGCGAACGCAAACAAAACTGACGTCTATATGGATAGATTACAACCACATACCTACAACAGGAGCTTTTATTAACTTTTTCACCTATACCAACATTTTTACCGTGACATTGATTTGCTGGTCGTAGGACCTCGTGCAGGGTCCGCTCGGATAGCTACCACCGTCTTACCCGTTGTTAACCTGCCGCTAAATAGTTAGTACTGTGTTCCGGTTTGGGGGTAAGATAGCCGGTGTAATTACTGGCATAGAGGCAATCCATCTAAATGGCGGTAGGCAGCGCATAGGCGATTTTTTGGTCACTAACGTATGCGGAGTGAAATTTGCACAAATTTTGAACAAGTAAAAACAAAATAAAAAAATTAAATTTAACTTGTGTCTCAATGCTAAATGAATTTGTATACAATTGTTAATTAAATTGGATAGTTTTGTCGGGTTTGGCATCTTTCTTTAGAAATTATGGCCAATTGAGTAGAACAATGTCGCACAACTGCATGTATTTTCCACAAGACACATTTGCTAAGGCCAAAATCGACGATGATTCTGATTTTTTAGAAGAAGGCAAGATTTGAAACACTGTTTTATAAAAATCTCGCATTCTTTTCGTTTCCAATAAATGATATTAGAAACCCTAGTGTAATGTAACAATTTGGCTACAGCCACTTTTCAGAAAGAGCTCGAATAAAGGAAATTACGTTAACCCGAATCACAAAATCGAACAGGGAGCTCAGAAATACTTCTAAATATGACAACAAAATTGATGAAAAACATCCTCAAACTAGACGTGTGCGCCGATGTCAAAATGGTCGGCGGCGGCGTTTGCCGAAAAGTCGGCGGCGGCGGCGTGATTTCGGCGTGAAATCGGCGTGAAGGTCACGTGAATATAAAAGCGGCATTCGATCGTATTCTTTGTTATAATTGAGATAAATACAATATAAATGTTCAATAAACACCACCAATGACCACCTTAACCACCATCTGATCAATAGATAACAGTTTTTTCTTCCCATCATGTTGTAAAGCTTGTCCACGAAATAAAGTAGCCATCGTAAAATCAGTCTCCACTATTACACAATAGTCCCATGTAGTTCTAACAGCCATGGGACCGTAAATTGGTTCTTCTGTTTTATGTTTAACGATCCAATATCCAAAAGCATTCGCTTAAAAGTCGTCAAAATCAAAACCAAAATAACTTCAGATAATGCTTAATGCAAAGGTGCGATCTTCCGAGACGATTTCAACAATGTTAGTTTGAAATAGTTAATTAAAATTGTAGACACAAGATTCACAGTTTATTATAGTATCGATATTGTAATTTAGTTAAGACCCATTGGGAAACTATATGACCCAAAATTGTAAAATAAGAAGCAACACTGTAAATAAAAGTCCATAATTATGGAGAAATTCATATAAATATCAACCACAGCGTCCGAGAAGAAAATGAATTATACGGCAACGTCTACTTTATTTCGTGAACAAGCCTTAACATAATAATATATGTATTTCCAACAATAACTGGGCTTGGACTAACTCTATTCATCTTCGTTATATGATGATAGTAATAATACGTATTATCTGCTTATGGTCATTAGGTCCCCAAATCCCCTATCATAGCATGTCATTCCACCTATCTTTACCAGGTCATCGGTCCATGATATTGGGAGCCTTCCTACACTGCATCGACAAGTTTATGCTTGCCTTTAAGAAATCGCTTGCCCCAACGGTAATTTTGCGGGCAATATGTCCAGCCCACTGCCGCTTCAGGTCACACATTTTTTGAGCTACGTTGGTGCTTTCAGTTATTCTACGGCTTTCAACATTCCTATTTCAATCTTGTAGGGAACTCCTCTTTCCATCGATTAAATAGCTCATTGAGTGATCTTTTTACTAAGTCCATAGTTACCTACCACGTTTTGAAGTCGTAAGTAACACTTGGTCGAAGAATTTCGTTTTGAAATATGCTGCGGGATATTGAATGAGAAGATATTGTGCTGCCGGGCACTACTTTACTATTGGCCTTTTTCTCAATTTTAGATCCACCCAACTGGACTAGTTGTCTGTCCCCGGTACACATGTTCGTCGTCTTTGAGCTTAGATCTTGAAAGGAGTTTGTATCACAAAGACTAGGTACTTGATATGGTCTTCGTTGATCTTCGTTGTATCTTAAGCTCCACGCATTTAGGGGCTCTACAGACATCAATGAGTATAGTGCTCAAGTTCTCCAAGGTTTCAACCATAATTACTTTATAGTCGGCAAACCGAACATGGGTGGTATGGTATAACTGATATACTCACTATTGATATTGATGACAAAGCCCTTTCCAGACCAAAATCTTGAAGACATCTCCCAAAGCAACCAAAAACAGTTTTGACATACTGCAATGGTATGGGTTTCGAATACCAGCCTTGGAGACGAACTGGACGCTACAATACTTACTTGTTCTAGTGTTTGTTGGTTACTTGTTCTTTGGACACATAGCCCACAAACATGGAAGACCTGCAAAACCTTATTGTCTCAGGAAAGTTTGAAAGGAAAATACCGAGCCCCATTCACTGGACAGACCAGATCCGCTCCACACTCAACATTCAGGTTGCTGAAGCGGTCCACGCTGCCAAAGATCGGGGCCATTGGCGAAAGATCGTAAAAGATAAATTGATGACTTGATAATCACGACCCCCGGCATTGCGGTATCGGTGCAAGGAGGAAAAGTCTACTTGGTACCACTGGAAGTAATGTATAGTATTTGTTTATGAATAAGAGGGTACCTAACCCCTTATTCATAAACGTCTCGATCGATTCAAATGCTTCATAGGCCACGAACGTTAACCAGAAGGGTATGATATACCTCTCGGTCTTCTGTATAACCTGACGTTGCTTGTGCAAAAACCGGCTTGTTCGGGAGGCTGGATGTCGTCGAGCCTAAGTATCTACCTGATGACACTCGATAGGCTCATATTTTATTTCCTGTATAAGAGCATTATGTAAATACATAAAGCAAATACGAAGCTTAGTATTTAATATTTAACACATAAGAAATAAGTCTGTTATTCAAGGCCACGCCGATTTCACGCCGACCATTAGTCGGCGGCGGCGGCGTGGCGAAAAAGGTCGGCGGCGGCGTGACGCCGGCGCGGCGCACACGTCTACCTCAAACCATGGGCATTACGAAACATAAACAAAGAGCAAGCCTATCAACACGGAAAATAAAAATAAACAACTTTGAAAATATGACTTCGCCATTTGATCAAAAAGTGTAAAAAACACTGCTTTTTCAGTAACGGATGTCACGGTGAACGACTTATAGCTAATTTCAATTAAATATTTTTAGCATAATAAGTAAGTATCAATAGACCAATTAACAAGAATATGAAATATAATGAGCAAAGGATTTTTATTTAAAAAGTTTTCCTACAGAAGATAAAATTAGAGGCAAGAAAAATGCTAACATTTGTTTTTTCGACATCAATGGATAAAGTATCATAAAACTAAAGTTATACACTTTGGATTCAAGTAGTTTTTATCTTGCATGAATACTTGTTAAAATCGATATTAAAAAACGTACATGTTCAAGAAAATAATAATGATATCATTTATTTAATATAATATTAAACTTTGTGCAGATTTCATTCCGCATACGTTATGTCCATGGGCCTCAGTTCCTGCTTTCCATCAGGTGGGCTGAGAGCTCAGTTGTCTACCTTCGTCACATAAAAAAAGACATGTGGGGCAGTAAGTATACATTTGTTGGGCGATTGGTAAAAAATTGTACATATAAAGGCTTTTAACGAAAACAAAATTCAACACCGTAATTTTTGTGTTACAAAGTTATAATTATAACAAGTCAGCCTCCGTAGCCTAGTTGGTAGTGACGGGGGGGAATTATTTCCTGCGAGGGCATTATGTGTATTAACCCAAGTTACCGCTGATTTGATTCGATACTCATACTCATACTCATTTATTAGTAAAATATAATTACAATTTTACAAGTCAAAAATAGGGTACACAATTCAAATACAACTTACATCATTTTATAACATACATAATGTCCAGGTATAATTAAATTTTAATGTCAACATTGTCATTATAAATAATAAATAAGAAACTATCCAAATACAATTAACATACGAATTATTCATAATTTAAGTTTTCAAAAAATCATCTAGACCGTAAAATGCTTGCGCAGTTAACCATTTCCTTAATTTATTGTAAAATGTCGTATTGTTTTCAATTATCTTAATCTTGTCGGGTAATTTGTTGTACAGTACAGACTTGGACCAACACTAGGCACTAGGATACGCAGACGAAGTCACGGGCAACAGCTAGTGACTAATAAGGTTTCGTAAGAGCTTGGATTTGCATATATTATCTACTTACTACTTAGATGCCCCAAACCGCAAGCATGATGTACAGTGGTTGACACAAGTGCTCGCTAGCGTTGAAAATATCGGAAAAAACAAATGATTTTTTCGGGGGTAGCTGTCAAAACTTAGACAAGTAATCTTTGGGGCTAATTTTAAAATAAATACATTTTAAAGTATAATTAAGTATATTTTGATATAAAATTGATCCAATAGCTGTGGAATAATATATACTGTGTGGGCAATAGAGTTCATGCAACTTTAAGTAGAAATACCTGTCTGCACCTACCGGCGACTAAAGTTCACTTCACCACACTACACATAATGGCAAATTTTGAGTCCATTCTAGCAGGGCAAAGTTCCTTGGAAGCCAATGTAAACCGGAAGTTTGCTGAAATGGAGGCTGCTCTACATTCTGCTTCATCGGATAGCAAGTCTGCGACTGTGGCCGGCTTGTGTTCAGAGCTACAGGAATTTAAGGCATCCATCTTCTCTACAATGCAGGTATTCAGGCAGCAGATCACAGCTCTAGCAAATTCTTTGGATGTTTTGGAGATGCGACACAGAAGAAAGTATCTTTTGTTTGGTGGCATACAGGAGTGCAATGATGAGGATTCTGCTACACTTGTCACAAATATTTGTTCTGAACACATACAGATGCCAGAAGTCAACCCGTCTAGCTTCACTGTTTGCCATAGATTGGGAGCAGCCAAAGAAGGTCGAAATAGGCCCATCTTGGTGCGATGCAGAGAATTAGGCCTGAAAAACAATATTTGGCGCAAGAAATCTGTTCTTAAGGGCACATCTGTGGTAGTATCAGAATTTCTGACTCGACAGCGCCAGTCTATCTTCATTGAGGCACGGAGGCATTTTGGTATGCGCAAGGTATGGTCACTTGATGGCAATATATACATCAAGTTGCCTACTGGCAAGATTGAAAGGCTGACCACGTCGGAGCAACTGCAAAACCTGATGGCTGTGCATACTAATCCATCCCAAGATGTGCCAAAAGATGGTGATACTCCTACGTCGTTGCAGGCCAAGGTAAGCGTGCCGTCAATCGAGGACATGGAAGCCAAGCCTGGGCTGGCGGTGAAAGCCGCAATGGCCGTGCCCGTGGCGAGTAACTCGAGTAAGCCATCTGAGTCGTCTTCTAGTAAGCCTGCAGCGAACCAAACGAAGATTGCTAGGCCGCCACGGCAAGCCCGTAAAGATGCCGCCGAAGTTCAGGCTCCGAAGACACGTTAGATTCGATGGAGAAGGCGTTTCCTTGTTTCTGGATTGCTAACGGTTGTTCTCCGCCATCTTTATATCTCTTATATTACAAGTGGCGGTTACACATAATACTCGCTAACTTATTTCATCTTACCGCCTTTTACATTTATATAAATACTGTTTGTTTTCTCTGACAACCTCACTGCGGTAATTTATAAATGCGTTAAAATGTCAATGTCACTTCACTATAGGTCAGCTGTCACTTGTCACGGCCGTACGTTCAGAAACTTAACTTTGTTACTTTTTTTTTTCTGTGTTAAGCTAATTTTTTTTTCTCTTAATACAAATAATCGTAATCTTTAGATTATAATATGTATGTTACCTTTTTCTTTTTACTTTTTTTTTTAAATTGTGTTTAAGTTCTTCATGTTTGTTTTTATTTGTGTGGCTTAATAACGTGAAATTCTTAATGTGAGCTGCTGTCGACCGGTGGGCAAAACAGGTAAAATAAATACGATTTTAGTGCATTTTTTTTTTAGTTTAGTAAGTATATTTAATCATAATTTTTGTTAAGTCATATATATATATATTATTTTATTTTTATGCACATGTGTGATGGGTCTGATGATTCTTTTTATTCTGCTTGTGACTTGTCTTGTTTGTCTGAGCAGTCCGATGAGCCGCAAACGCTCGGCGTGGCGATTGGACGCGCATTACAGGGTAATCCGATTTTTTTAAACATTTGCCATATCAATGCGCAAAGTATTCCAAGCCATTACGCCGATCTCCTGGAAACGTTCACAGACGGTAATGTTCATGCAATACTTGTTAGCGAAACCTGGCTAAAGCCTAGTATTTCTTCAGTTTCTGTTAGTCTGCCTGGTTTTGTACTTTTGCGCAATGATCGTACTGGTAAGGGTGGTGGGGGTGTTGCCATTTACTTACGGTCGGATATACCCTTCAAAATTATTGACTCCTCTCCATCCTTGTACTCCGAGTCTATGGAATATCTAATTATAGAGGCCAAGGTGCACGGAGTCAATGTTTTTGTTGGTGTTGTCTACTGCCCTCCAGCCGTGGATTATTTTGCCACTCTGGAGAACTTACTATCTTCAATAGGTTCGGAGTGTGCACATCACATAGTAATGGGGGATTTCAATACAGATCTTCTGAAGGACTCCGTTAGATCACGTAATCTCAAGTCAATTGTACAGGACAGTGACTTTTCCATATTGCCTCTTGAAGCTACCCATCGTAATGCGGACTCACCGGATACATGGTTGGACCTTATGCTCACTTCTTCCTCTGAGCGAATTGTAAAGGCAGGGCAGCTGTTGGCTCCTGGGTTTTCTCGGCATGACCTAATTTATCTCACGTACAAGTTGAAGATTCCCAAGCAGGAGCCTACAGTTGTACGTGTTCGCAATTACGCACGACTGGACGTTGAAAAATTGGGTCTGGATGCCGCCACTACGGACTGGGCGCCTGTTTATGTTGCATCGACAATAGACGAAAAAGTTTCGGCCTTTCATAAAATAATTCTCCAATTGTTCGATGCGCATGCGCCGGTACGCGAGGTCCGTTTGAAGCGACCTCCAGCTCCCTGGATCACCAGGGGTGTTAGAGTGGCGATGGCGAGACGCAACAAGGCGTTCAGCAAATACAAACGTGATCGGTGTGATGATAACTGGCGTCTCTTTAAAGTAGCCAGAAATCGATGCAATCAAATGGTGAGAGCCGCTAAGCGCCGTTATATACATGACAACGTATTAAATAGCTCTATTGCGGATACGTGGCAATTTTTGAAGTCCCTTGGCGTGGGTAAGACTAAGGCCAATTTCGATTCCACTACTTTTTCTCTAAATCATATTAATGCCCACTTCTCTAAGACTTCAATGTTAAATTCTCAATTAAAATCTAATACCATCTTGCATATAGCTTCACTTCCGTCCCCCAATGTTTTGCCATTTGTTCTTACCCCGGTCACAGTCGAGGAGATTCGTAAGACTATAGCTTCTATCAAGTCCAAGGCTGTGGGCTATGATGACATTGGACGGGTTATGGTGATGTTCATTATTGAGAGCATATTGCCCACACTTGCCCACATCATTAATTTTTCCCTGAAATCTGGGGTTTTCCCTTCCTCCTGGCGCAAAGCGTATGTTATCCCACTTCCCAAAACGTCTAACCCCAGCTGTCTCAATAACTTCAGACCCATTTCGATTCTTCCATTTTTTTCCAAAGTTCTCGAGGCTTCAGTCCTCAATCAGTTTTCCAAATTTATCTCTTCTAACTCTCTGCTGTCTACCTTCCAGTCAGGATTTCGAGCGGGACACAGTACCAGCACTGCACTTCTTAAAGTATCCGAGGATATTAGGATTGGCATGGAATCCTCAAAAGTTACAGTGTTGGTGCTCATTGACTTTTCCAATGCGTTTAATGCTGTAGATCACGACCTTCTCCTCGCCATACTCACTCATTTTAATGTCTCCCCGGCTGCGACTGCGTGGTTTGCCTCGTACTTATCAAACCGTGTCCAGGCTGTACGTGTCGGACAAAGCACTTCGGATTGGCAGGAACTGAATACTGGTGTACCGCAGGGTGGTATTCTCTCACCTCTTCTATTTTCACTGTTCGTCAATCTGATCACGCCTGGAATCAAGTGCTCTCACCATCTGTATGCTGATGATTTGCAGCTGTATACTCAAGCGGAAGTAACGGATATCAATACTGCCATAGCAACCATCAATCAGGACCTGAACCATATCTGTGACTGGTCTAACAACTTTGGTATAGCCGTTAATCATGCGAAATGTCAGGCTATCATAGTTGGAAGCACGCGACAACACTTAAAGTTGAAGAACGCGTCTTTAACGCCAATTATGTACGATGGATCAGCCATTCCAGTCTCAGATAGGGTGAAAGACTTGGGTATCATGCTTGACAAGTATTTATGTTGGGATGCTCAGCTCTCGGAGGTGAGTCGTAAGGTCACTGGCACTTTGCGGACATTGTACCCATATAAAAACTTCCTCCCGGTCTCTACAAAAAAACTACTTGTGCAGGCGTTAATTCTGCCACTCATTGACTATGCTGATGTGTGCACAACCAACATTTCCCAGTGTTTTCTTGACAAGCTGGACCGCCTAATCAATAATGGCATACGGTTCATCTTCGGTTTGCGCAAATTTGACCATATTTCTTACTATCGCCGTCAACTTTCCTGGCTTCCTATCCGACAGCGTCGGGCTCTCAGAATTCTTTGTTTGCTTTTCTCCATACTTTTCGATCCATCTGCTCCCAGTTACCTCAAATGTAATTTTAGCTTTGTTTCCTCTCGCCCGGGTTGTGAACTTCGTTCCTCCCGCTCCCTTAAACTTTTAGTTTTTCCTCACCATAGCGGTTTTCTCTCTTCATCCTTCACTGTACAAGCTATCCGTCTCTGGAATGCGCTCCCCTTGGCAATCAGACAAGCCCCAAGCAAGCAGGCTTTCAAAAGAATGCTTTATAAACATCTTCTAGAACAGACATAGAATTAGTTGGTAACCCTAAACGCACGTGCAATATATTGTGTATATATGTATGTATATATGTATGTATTTATATATTGTATTTATATATTGTAGTTATATGTTGTAGTTATTTATTCTAGTATTAGTATCCAAATTGTATTTTCATTTTATTAGTTTCAATGCACCCACTTTGTTTTTCTCCGTTTGGCCCTATGGTTGACTGGTAGAGAATGCCTTAAGGCATTAAGTCCGCCAATTGTATATTTTTATGTGCAATAAAGTTTAAAATAAATAAATAATAAATAAATTTTTTCGGGAATGTATGAAAACGTTTTTTTTTCGGGATTTTACAGAAACTATCAATGTCACTGTCACTCCTTGCCATCTGTTTCAATTGACTTTTAATCAGTGACATCGCGTTCTCCTGGTATAAGTGAAAATTAGACCTAATTTGCATTTGTTTAGAGTTGAAAATTAAAGTGGAAAATATCATTGTTTTTTTAGAAAAAATCAGGAAAAAACGAGTTGTTTGGAAAGAAACTGGATTTAATCCGGAAATTTTCAAACTATGAATTACAATCAAATGAATGACTAACTTTCGTAACATAATGGATCCGGGGCCCATTTCTCTAAAGCTTGTAACATGTAATGCAAGTGGAAGTCTTTTTTGACACTATTAATTAGATAAGGGGTCCAGTCTGCGACCATATATAACATGGACGTCTAATGTCGGCTCAAAAATGCCCCCAAACACAATTGTTCAATTGTGCCAAGATGGGCAGGACATAGCGCTTTTCTTAACACCGCGCATATTTCGGCGCAACATCTTTGACAAATGTTTATAGAATATAGCCAATCAAAACTTTGACGAACCAATCAACTATTTTTAAATGGCGGTTTATGTTTTATAGGTTGATATTGAAATTCATATCTTCAAATCAACACTTGTCAACTAAAATTCAGGATCGTTTTCGAAAGGCAAAGTATGGCGTGCGGCTTCCATGTCTTATTTGTTCGTAGTTCTTCGGTATGTAAAGTCTAAGTTAATGGAGTAATTTAAAAATATGATATTTTAAATTACATAAAATATTGAGTACTACATAAAAAGTATAAAACATTTTTTAATATTTCGAGGTTTTTGTAAAATAACGGTTCCGGTCTCTGAGTACTATGAGTATGTAGAAGTTCTGAGTAGAGAATATATGAAAAATTGTAAAAATACCCACGAAAAAAAAGCAACAGGTCTGGTGCAACTCAAATAAAATGCCCAATTACGCCTTATGTCGCTGATCATTATGGGCCCAGCGTGGTCATTATGGGCATTTACTTCCTAATGCGTCTATACGCATAGTTAATAGGGGAGGCATACGTCCAGCAGTGGACTATCATAGGCTGATGATGATGATGATGATGATGATGATGCATTGAAGAGGGACACTTGTCAACTAAAATTCACGATCGTTTTCGAAAGGCAAAGTATGACGTGCGGCTTCCATGTTTTATTTGTTCGTAGAAAATGCCCGTTTACGCCTTATGTCGCTGATTGTACCGCATGTTATGCAATATGCGCGTGTGACGTACCAATTCAGTTCGTTATTAGTAACGCTGCGAGCACGTCGCGTTTACGCTCGTCATTCGGTTACAACTGTACTAGCGACTCGCCGGCGGGTACAATGCTGATACTGAAACGTTCTTGAATCATTATTGGGTCATTATACCTATGAATTTGGCTTTTGGGTCATAGAGTTTAGTTTTGGAGATTTAATCGTCCATTGTCAAGTAAATATGACGATGTATAAAAAATACTACTTTAAAAATTAAATATGGATTAATATTAAAAAGCCAATACTATGCACCATAGTTTTTCACACTATTGATTGTTTTTTTTTCTTAAGTAACAAAAAAATAAGCCTTGAAAACAACTCTTGAGATATGCTTCTAACTTCAAATGTTCACTATGTGTTTCAACACGTAGTTTATGATAGTACTAGTTTAATGAAATAGAAATAAACAAAAAACACGTATTAGAAGTGTATTATTGGAAAAAAAATTGCCATAAATAAATATACACAAAATTCATTGTATGGAGAAAAGAGTTTCCTCAAAAACCTCCATACAGAAAGCCAATTTCATAAATAATGAGTATAATGACCTAATAATAAAATCTGCATAAAATTCGTGGTGTAGTTTTAAAGAAACTTATTTTTGCGTGGTGACGACAGTAAGAATATATTTAAAGGTTCCACGGAAAGAACATGTCTAGTCAATTCAAATTACAGAATGAAAAACCACCTTACTTTTAACAGAATAAGGTGTGAATTTGCCCTGATTTTTTTAAGCACTGGACATGTTTTCGTGGACACTTCATTTGTCACCACTCCAAATTTTCCCAGTGTCGTCTAGGCCAACTCTTAAAGGATTGAAGTGTCACTGACCGTTATCAAAGATTGATGATGGGCAGCAGCATCATAGTGGACACATTACTGCGATCGCCAACCCGCTTGCCCAGCAGCGATTGAGGGTATTATCTCCTAATGCGTCCATACGCATAGTTAATAGTGGCCTACGTCCAGCAGTGGACTGATGTAGGGGTAGACAGCGGGAAGCATGTATCTTCTTCGATATGTCCGAGAATCATGAACCGTTTTTCTATTATTTGGGTTAAAATTCTTTTCGTTGTCTTGTTTCATACCACTCTGTCACGCTTCTAGTTACTCTCTCGACTCAGTATATAAAAAAATGTGGTGCACTTGTATTTTTTTTTCACGCTAGATTTTAATCCATACATCAATTGGAAACAAAACATCATCTAATACAAAAATTACAACTGTGTCTCGTTTTTAGAGACACGAAATAAGACAACGAAAAGAATTTTGACCCATTTGTTAATAGAAAGAGGTTGTGATTTTTTTTTTAATTTGGGATTATTAGAAAAATATGCCATTATCTCTGAAACTAAACCGAATCCATATATTTTCATAGAGGCTTTACATTCAGTATCGTTGAAAATTATTTCGAATCGCCTCGTTTTTTTTTCAATTCATATTTCCAAATAAAATTAGATTTCGACTGTTCAGTATGAATTTGACAGCTATTTGGACCTGACGCCTACGTAGCGCCGCCTGGTGGCAGAAAAAATATCGAAAACCCCATAGAAATAGATAGAAAGAGTGACATAACAGTGCCATTGGTTATTCCTTTAGAAACCCGAAAAAAAAAACGAAAAATACCCGTAAAAACATTTATTGATTTTTTCCTACAGTGAAGTGCAAAAAATTAGTATCGAAAGAATCTGCTCATAATTATATTACGACGTTCTTATTACACAGAATTAGAGTGCACTGGGACATATTTTTGAACATTTTTGTGTACACCTTATTTTGTCTTTCACTGTACATTTTCAACTCACAGTCAGAAATATGTGGTATAAATATTTCGGATTAACAGGCACGTTGTATATGTTATGTATAGGTAATTTCACCAGAGTTGAGGTGAATGATTACACGCTCATCCAAATGCACGAATTGCAAAAAATGTAGTGAATGAATGAATGACTTAAATATTGAAGCAAATCCCTTGAACAAACTTTTTGGTCAATCTTACAGTTGCAATTGGGTTTGCTGTCAGTACGAAAAAAGAACACTAATTTCAAATTCCCCGTGTGTTTACATGACATGTTGATGTGTGCGTGACCTCAACTCTCGTGGAACTATCTGTACTTAATGTATCTTGTTTGTATATTCGTTATCTGTCAATGTAAATAGTTGTCCAGGGGGCTAGTTCACATTTGATAAGGCACAAATGCTTCATTCATGTCGCATTAATGAATGACTAAACCTCGGATATGCAGCAATCATTCATGGGATTATCATCTTTCTTCCACTTTCATTAAGGCTGCTTTTTTGTCAAGTGAGTAGCAGATACGAAGTTGACTAAGTATTGCGGCGATATTATCTTTTGACTCGAATCGGAGGTCGGACTTTCGGTCGGAATATTCTTTCGCGTCTGGTCATGGTTACGGTCGCCTGAGTCACGCTGGTTTTATGCAAAATTAAGATACTTAAATTGTCACTACATAGTATAAAATAAAGTCACTTTTTCTGTCCCTATGTCCTTTTGTACGCTTAAATCTTTAAAACTACGAAACGGATTTTGATGAGATTTTTTTTAATAGGTAGAGTAATTCAAGAGGAAGGTTTTTATGTAGGTATAGTGTACCCGTGCGAAGCCGGGGCGGGTCGCTAGTGCAACATAATTATAAAATTATACTATAATCCAAATAGTGTAGAGGAATATATATGATTTATCAATCTATCGAACATTAAGTCGCTGATAGTCAAACCACAATTACTTTAGTGACTAAAATAATCGAAAAATATTTTTTTCAAACATGCAATGAAATTGTCTTTAAGTTCCTTAAAATAGACTCGGAAGTATCGCTTTTAGGGCGCAGTAACTCACTGGGATGGAAATGGAATTTCATAACACTTTTCAGGCCTAGGCCTGCAAAGTAACTTTTTTTTTTGATTTCGACAACATTGTCATTATTTTTTTCGTATTTCTTAGTATGTTTGAGAAAAGTACTATACATGCCTCGGCATGAAAACGGATTCCCGGCCTCGTTACCTATCCGGCCTCGCTCGCGCGCTCACTCGGCCGTATATACCAACTTGGCCGGCAATCCTTATTTTCCCGGCCTCTGATGTAATGTACTATTTTAAGTCAATATTTTCGGAGATAACTTATCCAGAATTCAAAACAATTGTAGCCCTGTAACTGTTGTTCTTTGGGTAGGAAAATTATGAATATGGGCTTATACAGGGTGTTCCACGAGCCACTGAAAACCTTGAACGGGGTGATTTAGTAGGCTATACTGAACAACTTTTAATATGGGGCCAATCACGAAATCTGAAAAAAAAATTGTCTTTTTCATACATTTTGACCGATTGATCACGACATTTTATATGAAAAAGGCATTTTTTTTTAGATTTCTGGGTTAGCTCCATAGTAAAAATTATTCTGTTTAACCTACCAAATCACCCCGTTCAAGGTTTTCAGTGACTCGTGGAACACCCTGTAGAATACTTTGAAGGAATCAAAATCTATTTCACACACAATCAGCCCAGGCGTTTCTGAATTACTACGGAATCCTACACTGAGCATGGCCCGACATGCTCTTGGCCGGTTTTATAAAATAGAATTCGATTGGTTAGTAAGTAATCAAACAAGTCTCAAATCGTTTGACTCTCGGTCGAAGGGCGATTCTCTTAAGTGGGGTCAATTGATAAACAAGCCATACGATGTCCGCTGGCTAAGGGATCTCACATTGGACCAAAGACCTTATACCTACTGGCTGTAGTAACATACAAACAAAGACAAAATAAGGAGACACAAAAATGTTCAAAAATATGTCCCAGTGCACTCTATTTCTGTGTAATAAGAACGTCGTAACCTGCGACCATATATAAAATGGACGTCTAACGCCAGCTCAAAAATGCCCCCAAAACCAATTGTTTAATTGTGCCAAGATGGGCAGGACGTAGCGCTTTTCTTAACACCGCGCATATTTCGGCGCAACATCTTTGACAAATGTTTATAGAATATACACCTAGCCAATCAAAACTTTGATGGACCAAACACGACTATTTTAAATGGCGGTTTAAGTTTTTATAGGTTGACATTCAAATTCATTGCCGTGATGCATTGAAGTGGGGGTGACACTAGTCAACTAAAATTCAGGACCGCTTTTGAAAGGCAATTTAGTATGGCGTATGGCTTCCATGTTTTATTTTTTCGTAGGTCGTAACATATTTATATAGAAATCAAACTAAGAAGTGTAGGTTTTCTTGTTTAATAACAATTAACATAAATTATCTTGAGTGTAATTACTACCAAAGTCCTATTTCTAACTCCCTCCAAAACCAGAATCTGACAGTACTTTTTAAAAAGTTATCATGACCACAGACAAGAACCAGAGAGTTTAGGCTAAGTGCATACATTATCATATCAATATAAGGCCATAAACATAATATAAGTATGATGTTTCTTACAACTCGGCCATCCATTAAAATTTTAGTGAGTCCTCTCACTAACTACATGTACTGTTAGATACAAAAGTGCGTGACGAATTCCGGAATGGATTCGTCCAAACATAGATAATCTTGTACTAGTACACTTAAAATTTCCAAGCAATTAACAACAAGTAACTTTAAATTTGGTTGGTCAGTTAACAGTATCACAAAGACTTCTTGAGAATAAGGAGTAACATTTTACTTTTATTAACACAAACAGTAATGATTTATGCAATTGATTAGTCTGAGACTCAATTTTTTTTTATATAATAAACTTTAACAAAGAACATGTGATGTGGTACACACTTTGCTATAACCTGAGATCATTAATATCATCGTCACTAACAATAGTTAACTTAATATTTCTAATTAAGTTTTTATTTTTACCTTATGTATTTATTCACAGATCATAATATAATGGATTCGTCCTAACATAGATAATCTTAGTATAAGACTTATACTAGTACACTTAAAATTTCCAAGCAATCAACAACAAGTAACTTTAAATTTGGTTCGTCAGTTATCAGTATCACAAAGACTTCTTGAGAATAAGGAGTAACATTTTACTTTTATTAACAACACAAACAGTAATGATTTATGCAATTGATTAGTCTGAGACTCAATTTTTTTATATAATAAACTTTAACAAAGAACATGTGGTACACACTTTGCTATAACCTGAGATCATTAATATCATTGTCACTAACAATAGTTACCTTAATATTTCTAATTAAGTTTTTATTTTTACCTTAAGTATTTATTCACAGATCATAATTTATAATATCAGACTGAACTACAATAAAAGCTATAAAATATCTCTGCAATTTTGTCATATCACTCATTGGAAACTTTCTGCAAACTTAATAATAAGAGTGTATAATCATGACTTTTTGTTATAATACTTATAATGTTTATCTGATATATACATATGTATTTTTTTAAATGTTTTATTAAGCACAGCCTGCTTTAGATAGTCTGCCAAGATCTGAGATAATACCTAAACACTCATGGCCTGCTCCAGACAGTCTGCCCCAAGGGCCTGCTCTAGACAGTCTGCCAAGATCTGAAGATACCTGAACACTCATGGCCTGCTGTAGACAGTCTGCCCCAACAGCCTGCTCTAGACAGTCTGCTAAGATCTGAAATTACCTGAACACTCATGGCCTGCTCTAGACAGTCTGCCTCAACGGCCTGCTCTAGACAGTCTGCCAACATCTAAAATTATCTGAACACTCATGGCCTGCTCTAGACAGTCTGCCTCAACGGCCTGCTCTAGACAGTCTGCCAACATCTAAAATTATCTGAACACTCATGGCCTGCTCTAGACAGTCTGCCTCAACGGCCTGCTCTAGACAGTCTGCCAACATCTAAAATTATCTGAACACTCATGGCCTGCTCTAGACAGTCTGCCTCAACGGCCTGCTCTAGACAGTCTGCCAACATCTAAAATTATCTGAACACTCATGGCCTGCTCTAGACAGTCTGCCTCAACGGCCTGCTCTAGACAGTCTGCCAACACCTAAAATTATCTGAACACTCATGGCCTGCTCTAGACAGTCTGCCTCAACGGCCTGCTCTAGACAGTCTGCCAAGATCTGAAGTTACCTGAACACTCATGGCCTGCTCTAGACAGTCTGCCTCAACGGCCTGCTCTAGACAGTCTGCCTCAACGGCCTGCTCTAGACAGTCTGCCTTCACGGCCTGCTCTAGACAGTCTGCCAAGATCTGAAATTAGAAGAACACTTATAATATTTATAGCTTATTCCCAGAACTTTAGTTACATCATCATCATCATATCAGCCGAAAGATGTCCACTGCTGAACATAGGCCTCCCCCAAAGATTGCCACAATGACCGGTCCTGCGCCACCCGCATCCAGTGGACTCCTGCGACCTTCACCAAGTCATCGGTCCAGCTTGTGGGGGGCCTACCCATAGTTAGTTACATACCTCTTTAATTTTATATAAATATCAGTTCTCAATAATTGTTGTATTACATTAGTTATCTAATTATCACATTACAAATCATCATCATCATCATCAGCCTATGTTAGTCCACTGCTGGACGTAGGCCTCTCCTATTAACTATGTGTATAGACGCATTAGGAGGTAAATGCCCATAATCGCCACGCTGGGCATTACAAATACCAGAAAAATATTGTTTAAATGTAGATATGTCACAATGATCACTGGATACAGGCTACATCAGTTTTCTAACTGCCTGCCCGCTTATTAAATAAATAATAAATAAATAAAAATAATAAAGATATGAACAGAATACTCATCTTTGTCAGTAAATTCCCTTCTCTCGCTATGTTTACCCATGCTTGTCCAATAACTAAATCAAAGTGATTTCTTACATCTCTTCAGACGGTAACTTATCAAGTTCCTTACAATACCACCTTTTAATGTATCACTGTAACTTCACATCAGGGCAGTAAATTGATTTTTTTTCATAGTAATATAACTCTAGACTCATTGTATTTTATCCTTTTAGACAGCATTTCAGTCAGTAGCTCAGCATAATCATCACTATTTGGAAATGAACTCATCAATTTCTGTTTCCATTCACACCAAGAAAATAGTATAGTGGGCAGAGCCTGATACCATGTGCGAGCTACACCTGCTAGCTTTGTTAGACAATAATGAATAATCTGGTCATCCTCCCAGTTATAAAGTTTCGCACATTTGCCAACCTTTTGCAGCCATATGTTAATTGTTTGCTCCTTCACCATAGGGTCAAATTCTGTCGGCGGTCACGAGATCTGCTTTGCCTTTTTTCATTTAGCAGATTCTCACTATTGCCATCGTGTTGTAGAGGTGAAATATCATCAGCAGTGCGCTGCTCAAGCAAAAACGGCGTACGAGCACTACCTTCACGATAACTTCGTCTTGTGGAATCTTTGTCTCGTTTTGAACACCTTAGAAAACGAACATAACAAGATGTTCACGTTTTCGTTTCCTTGATCGCGATCTGCTGTCTTCATCAGTATCTTTATCGTTGCTGTTATTCATATTTCTTCGTATTATCGGTTCAGTTACTTTACTACACAAACTGGTGAATTTCCGAGCGAGTTGACACGTGAATTGTTTTATTCCACTTCTGAACTATAGAAATCAAACTAAGAAGTGTAGGTTTTCTTGTTTAATAACAATTAACATAAATTATCTTGAGTGTAATTACTACCAAAGTCCTATTTCTAACTCCCTCCAAAACCAGAATCTGACAGTACTTTTTAAAAAGTTATCATGACCACAGACAAGAACCAGAGAGTTTAGGCTAAGTGCATACATTATCATATCAATATAAGGCCATAAACATAATATAAGTATGATGTTTCTTACATTTATGAACGGATTCTTTCGATACTTATTTTTGCACTTGACTGTACATACCAAATTAAAAATTTAAAAACAGCCAACTTCAACCGATTTCTCCAAGATCCTATCATCTGTGGTTTCCATCATTAGTTTCCTATAATCAAATCCTACTTTTTGAATGGAAATTCTTGTTCTGAATGAAAATTACCAAAAGCGCTATACATGTACCTATAACATTTGAAGAGATCCCTCGATTTCTCCAAGATCCCATCATCAGACCCCAACTTGGTGCCAACGGGACCATCTCGGGGTTATACACATTCGATCACAAAAACAAATCGGTTTACGATTCTTGGAGATATCGACTAACATACATAGGTACAACAAAAAAAAAACCAGTCGAATTAAGAACCTCCATTTTGAAGTCTATCCGGCTTTAAATTATAAATATTGGATGTCATATACCAAAGACAAATATACCAAGATCACCAACGTGGTGGGAATAAAAATACAAACCAATATATTTAGTAAAAAATATAGTAGATTGTGTAACAAGGGACCAAAATGGTATATTTCTGGCGTGGGCGTATATTGAATCCTGACGGTAATGGAGGATTCAAGCGTTAACGCCCAAGACGAAATAATTTTAATACCGTGTGACACATACTGCTTTTCACACCACCAATGAAAATAATAAAAGATATATGATATTATATGACGTATTTAATATTTATGCAAATAATCGATTCTGAAGAATTTTTTATCAATTATGAACGTACTGTTTATTTTCATATTTCATTGTAATTTTTTAGGCTGGCAATTGAAAGTCCTTGAACTGAAAAGTGCCACTTTGATCCCTCCCAGCAGGGAATAAAAGACCCGTATTCGAATAGGTGGAATAGGTGGTGAAAAATAATTTTGATGCGAGTTTCAATAACTTCGATTAATTATAATTTAACAGAAGTCGAACCCGAAACGCCCGGCTTCGTAGCCTTCCTATATTCGCGGATAAAGATGAAAGGCGATAAATGGCGATAATGCAATAAAGTGAAAATGTTGCGATAATCTATTTGAAAGGCTTCCAACTTATGTACTTCACTTCAAGTTAGACCAATTATCGACAGCTTGAAATTGCATTTTCCTCCAGCAATTCTATCTATGCTACGAACAAGTAAAACATGGAAGCCGCACGCCATACTAAATTACCTTTGAAAAACGGTCCTGAATTTTAGTTGACAAGTGTCACCCCCTCTTCAATACATTACGGTTATGAATTTCAATGTCATCCTAAGAAAACTTAAACCGCCATTTAAAAATAGTTGCGATTGGTCCATCAAAGTTTTGTTTACTATATTCTAATAAACGTTTGTCAAAGATGTTGCGCCAAAATATGCGCGGTGTTACGAAAAGCGCTATGTCCTGCCCATCTTGGTACAGTCGACGTCAAAGATATCGTTACGGTTTAGGTGCCAAAAATATATCTACACGACTTTATTGCCTAGACGTTAAGGTCGTGTAAATATATTTTTGGCACCTAAACCGTAATGATATCTTTGACGTCGACTGTACAATTGAACAATTGTTTTTGGGGGCATTTTTGAGCTTGCGTTAGACGTTCATGTTATATATGGTCGCAGTATCTATGGAATGACTGACGAAGATGGGTGAATATCTGAGCGTTTCAACCGCCTAATTTTAGGTGGCATCATTTTTGCTGAAGTTTCTAAACGTCTCAATGTTATACTTCGTCATTTGTATAAGGTACCGTGCCTCCTTCAAATTACAAAGCACATTGTAACGTCATCATAGTGGACGTCATATTGCAGCGTCATCATAGTGGACACATTACTGCGATCGCCAATCCGCTTGCCCAGCGTGGCGATTATGGGCATTTACCTAATGCGTCTATACGCATAGTTAATAGGAGAGGCCTACGTCCAGCAGTGGACTATCATAGGCTGATGATGATGATGATGATGACATTGTAACGAATAGAAACTTCGGCAAAAATAATGACACCAAAATTAAACGGTTGAAACGCTCCAGATATTCACCCAGATATAAAAAAATATACCTACATGTTATCATACTAAATTCTTGAGAGTCTTTTAGCCAGTGTGGCCCCTAAAAAACTGCGAAGTGGGACGTTTTACTGAATAATTCTCACATATCGTACTCAGGCCTTAGACTTAGGAAGTGAGTGTAGCGACAAAATTTATGAAACTTTTACTGTATGTGTTTTTTTATATAAAAATGAGTTTGTGGTGAAATGACAAAACACATCCCCATTCTTTATTCATGTTCTCCAACATATCTCTGAAGGTGCGTGCAAACTAAAAGAGCATTCGCTGTTCTAACCTCCCACTCTACGAAATTCGACCGGTACACAAAACATGATTGGTTGATTTCGTAGAACGGGCGCTAGAACAGCGAATGCTCTTTTGGTTTAAACGCACCATGAGATTGCAGAAATGTTTTGACCATTCATCGGTATGTATACTACAATGTACCAAAACAAGTTTTAAAATTTATGAAGAGTTTTATGGTATGTTGCCTACAGGCAACACTATTTATTTATTATTTATTTAATCTTTATTGCACTAAACAAAAACTTATAGTACAAAAGGCGAACTTAATGCCACACGGCATTCTCTACCAGTCAACCTTGAGGCAAAGCAGAAAGATTGTAGGCGATGCATTAACAAAAACATTAATAAAATGAAGATAATGAAAACAAAGCATATTCTCAAAAACAAATAAAATACTAAGAATACTAAAATACACATATATATAATATTTACATGAATACATACACCGTGTTTTTATTAAGTGTGAGAGAATCTTAAAAATAAGATCTCGGGCGACTGACGGCTGCTGACGGCACATGTCAAAATAAGTAACAATAGGATGCAATAAAGGTTGCAATACACTTGTTCAGTCATTAAACTTATTTTTTTAATAACTCAATAAAAGTAAGAGTTAGGACAATAGTTTCTTAGAGAAATTGATTATTTTTGACCTAAATAAGCTTCCCTTGAATTTAACGGAAATCAATAAAAACACGGTGTATACTATAAGCCCAATAAAAGTAGTATTAAACATTATTTAACTTTTATCTACCAGCAAAGAAACCACGAACAGATTTTTAAAGGCGTATTTGTTTGACGCTACAGATACAGATGATACAGGGGGCTAATTTGCACATCGTGTAAACACGTGGTGCTCCGTCGTAAGCCAGGTCGCGTAAGACGATACGACTGATCGTAAGTCGATACGGCGACTAATCGCATTACGATTGTCGCTAATCGCGAGCGACGCGTGCTTGTTTCGGACGATGTATCGATTTCAAGCATTTACTACAGTTGCGACCATTTTAAACGACTTCAAAATGAAGGAGGATCTAAATTAACAGATTCTTTTTTGAAAATATGTTAAACGATATCTTCGAGAATCGTGAAACGGTTTTATTTTTTTATCAAAAGGGTAGTAATAATAATGAAATATAAATTATAAATATTAGATGTCATATACCAAAGAAAAACGACCAAGATCACCTAATGTCCGAGGTGGGGATCGAACCCACGTACTCAGCTTTCGCGGCTGATGCCTGTACCCCTCGGCCACTCGATCTTAGCAACCACCGGTCAAATTTCTCGGGTATATGCAATCCCTTACAAGGCTAGGCGCCTTTGACCTTTCTCTAAGAGCAAGCAATACATGCCTGCACCTCCTATTAGAATACTTTATTACAGTTTTGTAGAATGGTCATTTATTCTAGATTGGTCGTTTTCTTTGATATATGACATCTAATATTTATAATTTATATAGCATTAAGTAGTGTGACTACTGGGGAAAAATAAAAAGTACAAATCAAAATATTAATAATTTGATTTGTGTTTTCGCAATACGTTCAATGAAATATAAATAAATATCTTGGGACATCTTACGCAAATCGACCTAGTCCCACGGTAAGCTCAATTAAAGCTTGTGATGTGGGGAGTGGGTACCAAGCGACAATAAATATAATAGATAGATACATATATGTAGATAATTAGTTAAATACAGTCGCGACCAAGGAACGCATTTATTATCTGTGTTACATAAATACACAAATAATGCCCTCGCCGGTATATGAACCCGGAATTTGATCTTGGAGAAATCTACTAAAGTCTGTTTTTTTTATTTAGTGATTTTGAATTAGTACATTACTGTCGACACCGGGAAAACAAAATTTGATTACCGTTTTTTAAAGGCAATTTTGTAAGAGACATCCATGTTCTGTTACGGCCCATTCATCCTTAGTTGTTTTATCTAGTAAACAACTTTCTAACCTAAAAACCTCTTCTGTTGTAAACTGCTGTTTCCTTGATTAAAAATTAAGCAATTTATTAATGACTACGGATGGACTGCACAAATACGGACTCAGGTATTTTGGTATAGGCAAATATGGTAATTTACAACAGAAAACGCGTACCTACTTTCAGGTTAGAAAGATGTTTACGAGATGAGACAACTAATGATGAATGGACTTTAGTTCGTAGACCACAAGTGGCAAATAATCCTATCACGAATGTGTTCCGTGTACTGAAACCGCAAATTACGTGATCTCATCCTGTGGTATAACAAGTTATGTAACTACTATTTCAGGTAGAGGGTTTTTACATTTATACGACCCGCCCCGGCTTCGCACGGTGACAATGCTGATACTAAAGAATCACTCTATCAATTATAAAGAAAATCGGGCAAGTGCGAGGACTCGTGCACGGAGGGTTCCGTAACATTATCAATTTATCATGAAAATACTACGAACAAATAAAACATGGAAGCCGCACGCCATACTAAATTGCCTTTCAAAAACGGTCTTGAATTTTAATTGGCAAGTGTCACCCCCTGTTCAATGCATCACGGCAATGAATTTGAATGTCAACCTATAAAAACTTAAACCGCCATTTAATAATAGTTGTGATTGCCTGATTGGTCCATCAAAGTTTTCATTGGCGATATTCAATAAACATTTGTCACACATGTTGCGCCGATATATGCGCAGTGTTAAGAAAAGCGCTATGTCCTGCCCATCTTGGCACAATTGAACAATTGTTTTGGGGGCATTTTTGAGCTGGCGTTAGACGTCCATGTTATATATGGTCGCAGTGAAAACGAGCAAAAATCACGTTTGTATTGGAGCTCCCTTAAACATCTATTTCATTCTACTTTCTATTCTAGCAATTTTTATATACTGACAACGGAAATACAGCATCTGAATTTAATCCCCGTCATCAATCTTCAATAAATGTATGGTCAGTGACACTTCTATCCCTTAGTCGACTCTTACGACACCCACCAGAGTTGAAGTGGTGACAAATGTATTCTTCCGTCATCCGTCACCATGCGGCAGAATTATTTAATTTACTTGCCAAAAACGTCACACAAAATATGACCTCAAACAGCGTCAAAAATGTAAAGTGTCTCAAACGTTAGCGAAACATGTTCCGTCGCATACGTAAGAGAAAGAGGGAGAAGGAAGAGGAACCGGATATTGCTTTCGACGTCAGTCATTACTTTATCGATGACGTTTTAGATCCGTGGAGAGAGAGAGGTAAGTCAAGAGCTATAAATATGTCTTACAAGTATACCTACCTATACGTAAGAATAAAACCAGCAGTGTTATTCACTGAGGAAACCGCCTTGCTAACAGCGCTGTGTCAGCGCTGCGGCAGCGTCGAGCCTAAAAATGGTATTCACTTAATGCACTTTAAACGACACTAGCGCTCGGCGACGAATGCGGCGTGAGCTGGAACTACACTGCGTCGAGAGTTACCGCCTACAGTTCGACGACGAGCTGTTTTATGTTAGTGAATACTGTTTTTCGCAGCGCTGCGCTCTACGTCGAAGTGAAGGCTGTCTCGTCGTCGAGCTCGTTGACGAACACAGCGTCGAATGTGTGAATAAGAGAATAGCATAGCAGCCAAGTGCGAGTCGGACTTCCCCGGTGATCCACCATCTTTTAAATAAATAAATAATCCCATTAATTGCCGACGCCTCATATTTTTAATCATCACACAGTGCCGCCGCCTTCTAATTCGCGTCCACGGCATCACGTTAACATTTCAACGGACGCGAATTCACGTCTTTAGGTTATATATCAGTATCACACTTGAAAGACGCTAATCCGCGTCCTCGGCATCACGTTTACGCATACACAGGACGCGAATTCGCGTCCTCGGCACCACGTTTATGCAAACTCAGGACGCGAATTCGCGTCTTCGGCATCTGAGATAAGAATTATGAAAATTACAAATGCACTGAATCTAGAAACCAGCGACGGTATAATATTATCCTTCATAAACAAAATAACATTTTGGTATCAGTTTTTAACAATTATAAGATCAATGTTATCTTTATCTGAATAAATTAATTTGAATTAGAATTTGTAATAAAATCGGTTCCGACCTTCCTACTGGGTCGGATGTTCTGAGGCAACAAACATAAAAAAAACACATACAATCGAGAACCGCCTTCTTTTTCTTGAAGTCGGCTGAAAAACTGCACAGGCTCCAATTTCACCACATTGACAAGTGCTACAATTGTAAATTTACTGTTTCTCCAATCTAGGGCGTCTATAGGCTACAGTTACCGCTTACCATCGGAAGGGCCGTGCGTTTGTTTGCAACCAACATAAAATGTAGTGCAGGAATTTAATAAATCAGCAGTAAATAACTACTTTTTTGCGAAGCAAAATTACAATTGTTACAAATTCACGGCAATTGTAGCGAAATTTCGACATATGTCAAAGTAAAAAGTAGTTTATTAACGATTTAATAACGTTATTAGTAAAAATTTTATGTTGGTACATGGACCGCCCGATAGTAAGCGGTAGCCGTAACCTACGGAGGCCTGTGACGTCAGTAACAGTGATATTTTACAATCCTCACACTTGTAATTATGGTGAAATAGGCCACTGATCTAAGTTAAGGAACTCCCCAAAATGTATTGTTTATTCCCTGTGAAAATGTAAATACGGTTCACAGAATACATGTACTTACAAAGTTACCAAGTGTAAAAAGGCCCAAAAATAAAACTCTAGCACTTGACTGTACACTAATATATTTCACTTTCACTTTTGCACAGGTGTATACTTTGAAAAACTTAACTAAAGGAACGTGCCGGCTAGACGTCATTGTGACGGGGAAAATCTTAACACCGCGAAGTAGATATTTAAATAGGCGGTACAGCGACATCTAGCAGGAAAATTCATAAACATCATTTTCTTCATGAACGAAATTACTGAAACATGAATATCAGTTAGACACCAAGTTTTCTATGTATTTCTATATCTAATAACATCTTTTCAGATGCCCTCGAACGAGAGCGTCTCTCGCAGCACGCGGCCCTACGTGAGCTGGTGCTGCGGGGGGACCTGGGAGGGCTGAAGAGCAAGCTCGCCGCGCTGGGGACCCAGGCCCCCTTGTGTGTGAACCTGACGCCGCAGGGGGCTAACACGCTGCTATATGTGTGAGTAAGACTGCTTTAGAGCAGCCCATGTCCGTTATAAATAGTTTTTAGAGCGACACATGTCCCGTATAAAGACCTTTTTAGAGCGACAGGTGCTTCTAAATATTGTCTTAAAGCTCTTAAGAGACAGCCCGCGTTGGGCTCCCAGGCCCTCATAAAAAAATCAGCTAAAGATTTGATCGTAGAGAAACATCGAGACAGGTGAAACAAAATAAAACCTTGTAATAATAATCACAAAATAAAAATAAAATAAAAACCGACCTCAATCGGGGATCATCTCGGGGTTATACCCGTTCGATTAAAAAAATAAAATAAAATTGGTTCTCCATTCTCGGAGATATCAAGTATTTTGTATTGTATTCGGGCCATTTTTCTGCAACTCCACATCAGATGTGCCTATTTTGCGTAGTCTCAACGCTGGCCCAATACTTGAATTTCCTCGCAGATGTATGCAGGTTTCCTCACTTAGGTTTTGTCATGGATGCCATTGTCAGACCTGGACCAAATTAAAATGGGACCAATCGGTAAGCATCAGCTTTCAAATAAAAAGAATGAATCATGAAAATCGATTCACCCAGTCGGCAGTTCTAAGGTAACAAAAACCTCCTCCTTTTTTTTTAAGTAGAATTGAGAACCTCCTTCTTTCTGATAGCTCAAGTCCCTACCAGTAAGACATATTTTCTACTAATAGTACTTCTTTCTTCGCAGAGCGGTGGAGGCCGGCCACACGGCCATCGCTAAAGCGCTGCTAGAGGCCGGCGCCGACGGCCGAGCCCACCCCGTCACCAAATACAGTCCACTCTACATAGCCTGCTACCACGGACATAAGGACCTGGTGCCGTTACTGCTGCAGCACTTCCCAGCAGCCGTGCAGGTATACCTCCTCTGAGAGTGAGTACCACATCGTCTCCAAAAACGTACTGTTCGTGCCATAGCGCGCGTTTCCCAAATGAACTCGGCGAAACCCTACTTTTCTCAAACTTGCTACGGAATGTTGATGTTACTTACGTTAAATTAAACCCGGAAATACTATGTATCCGGTGTCATATGCTAAGATGATATGTAAAGAGATTTCATGTATTTATTTCACACCTAGGACTGCAAACAAACTGTCTTTTGTTTTGAAACGTCAAATTGTGACACTAGGTCTCGACATTCAGCCACAGAGAAAAAAATAACCTAAGAACTAATGTCTATACCACCAGGTAAAAGGATACCTAAAACAGATTAAAAAAAAAATTAGGCGCGAAGGTTTTTTTTTAAATGTTTTATGACACTGTACTATTGGTTTATTTACAAATTAAATAGTATGGTTCGGCGAAATCAGTTCGTCTTATAATATTTCATGGCAAGTCTGAGAAAAGCACTATACAAATCTCGGCGAGAAACAGGGTTACAGGCCGCGTATCCCTATCTGGCCTCAGTTCCTTCGGCCAGATATATCTACTTGGCCTGTAACCCTTCGTTGCCCGTCCTCTATAGTAATGAATGTACTATTAAGCCGTTGGGTATCCTTACGCTACCATCACTTCTAATCCTGCAAATGGCAATAACTGTACGAGAAGAGATTGTAGCAATGCCCGTCAACAAGAATGAGCCCCCGACTCCACGTAGGTGTGCGCACTTGTAATTCCTAAAGTACTTAAGGTATAACTGTAATTATGGTGTTATTTTTTAGCTAACATACTGTACTAATAAATAACAACACCAAAAACCTATCTTAACTACCTAGTTTTCATGCAAAATTAAATTAATTGAAAAATGAAGGTGAATTTTTTACTAATTTTAATTAAAAAAATTTTTTTTAGCCTTGTTGCTCAAATAGTTGAGTCAAATGATTAGCTTAATTAGTTTGCTTATCTAATGAGCTCTCTAACGAGATTTTTTTTGCAGGGATAGGACCGATAACAAACGTATAATTCCAGAAATATCACGTGCGCCCGTATTCGTCTGTTTGAAATTTTAAAATGGCTGCCATTTAATTATCGTTGGCGCAAAAAAAAAATGTATGGTAATTTATCGATAAAATTGATTGTAGTTTAAGCCCTTAAAAGCTCCGACACCGCTAACCAAACACCCTGTATATATCGTCGCCTGGTACCCACATCTCAAGCCTTAATTGAGCTTACCGTGGGACTAGGTCGATTTGTGTAAGATGTCCCAAGATATTTATTTATTGTTACAGCAAGAGACGGTAGAAAAATGGCTGCCACTACACGCGGCCTGTATCGGCGGACACGCCACCCTTGTGACTCTTCTGTTAGAGCACCCTTACCCCGCAGAACTACTCTCCACTTACACGTGAGTATAGTAGGGTGTTTCACTTTTGTATGGGCAAAAAAAATTGTGATATTTTCCCTGACTTTGCTCACGCCCTAAGTTTCTCTAATATAAAAATGATATATATAAAATTTTATTGAGATTGGACAACGTTTAAAGGTTGCACACTTTTGAAAGTAAAGCCAAAGCCCCATACATTACGAAAAAAAATACTTTGTTATAAATTAATCAAATATAATGAACCAACACTAAAATAGAATGGAAAAGTCGAATTTAATATCATATATTAAAAATGAGAACTTATTCTTTGGAAGTAGGTATGAATTCTAAAATATATTTATAGGACACTTTTATGAAAACCTAATTCCCAGTGTTTTACTAGATTCATAACTATAATAGATTAGTGTACTATATGTAAACATCCAATTATGGCCTAAAATTAAGTAAAAACCGGGATCTAGGCTACTTTATAAATAATACCATATTAAGGTTAAAGTAAATTCACACTCGTGCTTAAAGAATAAAATCCTTTTTTTATATTTGACGATAGAATCTACTTTCCCAAGTAATTTTAGTGTTGGTTCATTATTTTTTATGAATTTATAACAAAGTATAGTACACTTTATTGCACAAATCATAAAAATAACAAACAAAACATATGAGGGGTCCACGGAAAGAACCGCAGAATTAGATTTGGATAGAAGAAACGTATCTGCTTCACCAACAAACCTAGGTCGCATGCCGAGGGTCATGATTCCGAGTCGGACAAATGATAGCGCGATCTATCTCGACCACGGGGCCATCTAGCGCCGGACGGCGGAATTACAGTACTGCAGTCACAGAATTAGATTTGGATAGAAGAAACAAGTTCATTCATTTGTATGGTGGCCGAGTCAGATTTTGTACTGAAGTTGTTACTTGCCTATGATTTTAAATATGTCTCAGGCCCTTGAATTTTCTTATTTTTGTGTTGTTGCAATTAATATTACTTAAGGAGGCATTGGATGCGATTCTACGGCGGCCGCTAAACTTCCTAATTATTTTTAGGCGTCGCTAAACCACTTTGTTATTCTATGAGCAGCTGTCATAATCAAATATTTCTTAAATTTAGGCGGTCTATTCAATTTAGGCTTAGCTGCTTAAATGCTATTCAGTTCATGTCTTTTTAAAACAAAAACATAGAAACGTCAAGCTAAACTGACTAATTTTAGCGGCGAATAAAATAGTCCCGTTTAAAATAAGGATAACACAAATACATCAAGTTTTACAGAATAATTATTTTCGAAATGGATGAAGAATACGTCAATATGTTCAACAAACACTTTAAATTCTGATTTATTAGAGTTTTCAGGATATAGTCTTTTATAGTTCGGTTTAAAATATGGTAAATAATTGTCATTAAACGCTCATCGCCGCCGCCATCGTCCAGGCCTTCGCCTCCAACTTTGGAGCGCTTGAGAGAGTTGGAAGGGTTTTCCCCGCCCTCCTCGTTTCCGTCCATTATTTAAAACTACCTATAATTATGTTTAATATTTACACAACTATTTACAAAATTTAGTTATTTTAACTATAAAGATTATAAATATTAGATGTCATATACCAAAGAAAAACGACCAAGATCACCTATGTCCGAGGTGGGGATCGAACCCACGTACTCAGCTTTCGCGGCTGATGCCTGTACCCCTCGGCCACTCGGTCTTACACTACTTATAAAGAATTAATTTTATAATATGGAGCGAAAAAATTTTCAACCACTTTTTTCAAATTCCCGCCAAGAAAAAAAACTCCTTCTTAGCAGGCCTACTACCGCGAAAATCGAAATTCGTAAATTTCGAGGATTTTTCTCTGTCACTTAAACGAATGCGTCATTAGAGTGAGAGAGACAAATCCTCGAAATTTACGAATCTCGTTTTTCGCGGTAGGGCCGCAGTTTACTTTATAATGTTGCCCATTCAAATTGGAAAAAATATTTTTAAACATATAGTTTAAAAAAGTCACTTTTTAGTGGTCTAACATGTGTAAACAAGTATTACATATATGTAATGGAATAAAACTTATTAAATTATCATATGTAACCCAAAATAAAAAACGATTTTACAGTTTTTATACAGATATCATTCATTCATTCGTTCACTTATTTTTTTAAAGTAGCAACACACTCGATTCAACTTAGAAATTTTAGAATATGGTTAAAAACTGGTTAAATTTAGTCAGGGTGACGTTCTGGAATAGCACTTGTCAAATTCGCCGTCTAAATTATAATTAAAAATTAGACATTTTAATTTTAGGCTATTTAGCCGATGTGCACGTAGAATCGCATCCATTGTAAATGTTTTTGTTCACTTCAACTTACAAAATTTAACGCCCGAAAGCTGCAAGCTGCGATTAAAGACGGACAACTCGGATTTTACCGAGTTCATTTGACACGCTAAGTAGATACGTTTGATCTATGGTATATATGACATCTGTGGAAAGAATACATCTAGTCAATTCAAATTACAGAAGGAAAAACCACCTTTTAACAGAATAAGGTGTGAATTTGCTACGATTTTAAACACTGGACATGTTTCTTCCGTGTATCCTTCATATACATTGAAATAGTACAAATTCGAACTTATAGAGTGTATATCTAAGGCTGCGACCATATACAGGATGGACCATGTTCTCGCACCCTGTATGTTTTATCCAAAATCTCTAAACGTCAATCTTCATTAATTTAAAATCAAGGCAAGGTCTTCTAAGACCATTTTTGCGTAGCCACGTTGGATCTGGTAGTTGGCCTCACTGAACCAAAAAGAATTTCTTCCCTGTATAACTGACTCAAAAAGTTGATTGGATTGGCTCATTTACGTCGAGCTCGCAACTCAACTATAATGAACTCATAAGACAATGCTGTAGGGAACTATAATAAATTTGACCAATCGCGTGCCAGCAAAAAAGACATCAACGAGCGGCCACCTCAGGATCTACACTTCGTTTCGGCGTATTTATTTCATTATATAATTTTTTTACTTATTTTTATGGACTCGTAGAAAATTGTGTACAATCAATAATAGTGTTGTAATTATAATCAAACTCGTACCTTATTTAGGCCTTCGTGACCTAAACACGGTACTCGACTGAAAAGCTCTATTATATCCTCCTAAGTCCCAAGTGCCTTCTAAAAGAACAAAATGGCGTTCATCATTAAGTCCTGGGTAATAAAATTTTAAAGGTCGTTCAATCACAATGTAAACATGACGTCATGTCAATGTTCATGACGTCAGGACTTAACAATGGTCGCCATTTTTTGTTCTTTAAAACGCCACCTCGGTCTTTCTGACTAAAATATTTTAAAAGGCCCAGGCCTTAGGAGGATAAAATTGTGTAAAATACAATAATTTGGTTTTAGCGACGTGACGGGCAAATGGCAGTACCAAGCGGCATTCGACGTAAACTCACTGGACGCACGCGGGCAGAGCGCGTTGTACGTGGCGTGCACTCTCGGCTGCGCCGCCGTGGTGGACGCACTACTGGCCTACTGCGTGCCGGGCCACCCTAGCAGAGAACAAGTCAGTGATAGCGTTGAAAATTTCCGGATTAAATCCCGTTTCTTTCCAAACAGCTCGTTTTTTTCCTGATTTTTTCGAAAAAAACAATGAAATTTTCCACTTAAATTTTCAACTACCAATTTAAATTAGGTCTAATTTTCACTTATACCAGGAGAACGCGATGTCACTGAGGAAAAGTCAATTGAAACAGATGGCGAGGAGTGACAGTGACAGTGAGATTGATTATTTCTGTAAAAA